>CALSBZ010029492.1:0-10302 GCA_943591055.1 Gobionotothen gibberifrons
ATAATATAGTTGTAATATAGTCAAGACAAAACATGCTTATTACATGCTCAAAAACTGATATCTCTTAAATCTGTATTCAAATATATTTCCCTCTGTCAGCAACGTATCAACAACTACACACACACTTCTATCAGTATGTCTCTGTGTTGTGGTTGACATGATGATGACTGTTAGGAGTTAAGGGGAGAGGCTGAGCATCACCATGAAATGTGCAAATTGACATAACAATTAATAAAAGGGGAAAAATGCTCCATGTTTTTTAGGCTGTAAACTTTAACTGTTATGTAAGCCAACTAGACAAACAGTTTATCACTCTTCCTCCTGTACATTAGCAGATAAAAGGCATCACATACTTGAATGAATGGTAAATATAGAATGCTGGAAATAACTGCATCTCCATTAGCCTATATGCTCTGCATGACTTCTTCATGTTGTGAATTGCAGCTGATGTTTTAATATGGCAATTGGCAATTTGACTTATACAACATTCGCAAGTTGTACATTTGACTCATACAATAACCCACCTTCGAGTGATGCTCTAGTTTCTTCATGTTTTTGTTTTTTTTCCTCTTAATTGCGCCGGACTGAAACTATCTTTTCACGGACATCTCTTCACCTGCACTAGTGGCCGTATCAAAGCTGTGATTGGTCAGATGTTGATTCATTGCAACGGTGTCGGGTTCATAGACTGTATATATAAAGGTCGGGTTACAGACGTGCTCCCCTTGTCACCTCTCACTCTCGCGTGTCAGCTGGGGGTGTGCGGATAACTGCGCACAGCAGCTGAGGCCCTCTGGGCGGGGCCCCATGCAGCCTGCGTGATTGGCCTGTAGGGAGGGGCAGCCCTGTGCAGCTCAACCACACACAATTGCACAAACAACCAGCAAAAACGTACCTCGTCGGCGGCTAGTCACCTAGAGGGGCAGATCACGTAGGCTGCATCTTTTTCCTTTAGTTTTCTTTTAACATCCAGAAAGATTTCTAGATCACTGCGTTGCTCTGGAGTTGCGATTGCCAAGTACAGCGATTAATAAAACAGGTGTAACGCATACAACACCGCAGATTAGTCCCGCCACTATTGCACCAAAATACAGAGTGGAACAAGTGAATAACGGAGAAAATGAAGACAGATAGCATCTTTTCAAAGTGGTCTGCATTGGTGTGGATAAAGTCTAAATAAGGGCACTTTTTAAACAGGTGAATGTTGTCCGTAGGAGCATTAAACAGCAATGCATTATGGGTTTTATTGCAGATCTTCCCGTCAGAGTTCGGGAAGCAGCGTCTGAAGGGCGAGGAGACGCAGGGGCCGATGGAGCTCAAAGCTCTGCCCGACGACGAGGAGGACGACAACGAGGAGGAGAGGTAACACACAGCGGGGTTTATCGCTGAGACTTACTTACATTAATATAAATAAATTCCCACGTTCCTCTTGGTGTAATGAACAAGGTAGAGCTAACTTGAATTGCTTTATATTCTGCTGCTGGATATTTTAACCTATACCTCAATATTTGATTAATATTTTGTATTGGCTCATAATCTCAATCTCAGAAGTAACTGAAACTAGGAGAATATGTAGTCGAGTTACTTTACACCAATGGAAAGTACAGAGTTGGATAGGTATAATTCAGATTATGTTAGCTTTGATATATGTATGGTCTTGATTTGTTTGTTTTTGTGTGTATTGTATGCACTTAACTACGCTTTGAATACACCATAACAAAAATGTCAAAAATAACTTTATATGAAGTGATCGAGTTGTAGAGTCAAAGTAACGGGAGAGCAAGACAATGAATATGAAGGTAACCGGCCAATCAAGTTCCTTAAAGCCACATATAACTAAAGTGATATTGGTGTGTGTGTGTGTGATTGGTTTTGTTTTATAATGATTCCACCTATTCTTTTAATATTTTGCTTCACACCAATCTTATATCAAATGTTAATGTGTGTCGATGGAGTTTCTCCTTTCTCCATGAAATCAGGTTAACTTGTGGCTAGGGGTGGGCGATATTTCAAGTTACTTAACAGTACAACCAGTACCAGTTTAGTTTGTGTTACCAAGGTAACACAAACTAAAATAAAAAGGAGTAACAGACCAAAATACCATTTCAAGCTGGTTTGAATTCTGCAATGAATCCCTGAATGAACAATTCAACAGGACTTTTGATATGGCTTCCTCAGTGTTCAAGTAGGTAGGCCTACACCCTACTACACACGTTAACACTGGTTTCTTCACCAAGTAAAGTGCACTCTCTTGCTAAATAAAATAAAAATATTCAAGGCACAGTTTCTCAGTATAAAAATCACTTTCTGTTTTAGGAAGCACTAGCAGTGATGTAACATCAATAAACATGAAAAGGAGAGTAAAACATAACTAAGTAAAACATAAAACATCAATGAGGAAAAGTCAGTGCCAAACAATTAAAATGCAAACTTTAGACTTGAAGTGCAATCAAAGACTTTAGTGTAACTGAACATCTGTTTCAAAAGGGAAAAACAATATAAATACCTTATTGATAAAATAAAATATAAGCCAACAGAATCAACGAAGACAATAAATGAAGTGCAATACTGTCTGAATCCTGACTAGACAGCTTGTTTCTACTAACCGGTATCAGTATTCAGTTACTTTAGTTTGAAACGTGTATTACAATTAAATCATGGTAAAATAGGTTAATTTTGTCGTAGTTGGTTTCCACCACAGTATTTACATGGATATAAGCCCCGCCCCCTCTCCAGTGCGTCCTGTTTGAGTGACAGGAGTAAACACAGCTGACTGCCGCGGTGAAACTCCAGCAGTTAGAGCGATGAGAATATTCGCTTTGCGTCCGTTGTGAACGCAGCATAACGCAGTTCAGAAACCACTGTTCTGACTCTTTTAAAGCAACTTCGAGATTTTAACAGCATCAGGGGCACGCAGGCCATAGATATGATATCTCTGAAAAGGCATATCGTGGAGACCTAATATCGTCTCGACGATATATATCGTCATATCGCCCACCCCTACTTGTGGCATACATTCAAACTCTGCTTCTACAGGCTTGAGTTTCCTTCCTCTGTATCTGATAATGTGTGTGTGTGTGTGTGTGCTCTCAGAGGTTACAGAGAGAAGATGCGTGATTACCAGTTCAAGCGGCTGAAGTATTTCTACGCTGTTGTTCAGTGTGATACTGTGGACACCGCTGCAAAGATCTACGAGGAGTGCGACGGCTACGAGTACGAGAGCAGCTGCTCAGTGCTGGACCTACGGTGAGAAGAGGAGGAACAATTCAGATCTAACTCGCTGAAACTAATCGAGAGAAAAACAATGATTTTGTTTGGAAAATACTTAATGCACTCTTCCAATATCAGAGTCCACATACATGATAACAAAGGTATCCCAACTGTAGCTGTGAACATGACAGGATGTGTGATTACCTAGAAGAGCATCAGGACTGTTTGAGGCATATGATAGCTATGTGATTAACATGATGATTCAGCCTCTATGGAGAGAGACACATGACAAGCATGATCATTTCTGACGTGGAGCTAATCTGAAGTAAACATTGAATACTGCTTTCTATTCCTCCATCTTGTGACTGTGTAACTCCCTCTCTTGGATATCAGCATGTGAAGGACACTGTTCAGGAACTAGTTGATGCTCTGTGTGTGATGACTACTTCCATTCTGGAGAGGATCACAAATACATGGATCCTGAGATTGAAGCTCACGCCGGGGACCAGTGATACTTTTCTAACAGATTTAAAACCCTTTTAGGTTTATTCCTGATGGAGTAACGTTTGACGATGAGCCCAAAGACGTGGCGACGGATGTGAACCTCGCAGTGTACACTCCCAAAGTCTTCACCTCCTCCGCCAACGCTACGTCAAAGGTAAGAAGACTCAGAGTTACTGTCGTAGAAAATACTGCATGGAGAAGTCGGAAGGAAAGGGCAACAGAGCGATTCATTGTAATGTCAAATATTGGGAAACTGTCTTGGTTTTAATTTGAGCATACCTTTTTTATGTTTTTTTTTTAAACTACTATCTTCCTGACTTTCTTATAGTAAAGTAAGTGTTTGTCTACAGATATTTCAACATAATCTAGACCCTCCAGAAAAACGCGGGCAAAAATCCTTGATTATGCGATTAAACATGCAGGGTTTTTATGTGATTTTATGCGGGGAAATTGCGGGAAGTTGCTAAATATGCGGAAAAAAAGAATAGATATTTTTTTAAATATTGGGCTGTCTTATTTATTCTCTCTCACACACAACCTGCCACTAACGTTAAACCCCTTTACTATTCAATTAAACACATTCAATGTGTATTTATTGTAAAAGCAATTGGGCTATTTTAATCACACTCTCTCTCTCTCACACACACACACACACACACACACACACACACACACACACACACACACACACACACACACACACACGCTTCTCCGCCTCATTCTGTTTTCATTTACTCGTTTGTTATCTGACCAGCTTCAATCTTGTAGGCTACTCACCTCGTTTCTTGTAGCCCTCGAACGGGTTTTGGAGGTTGTTTGGCTTTCTTGTCCGCAGCAGCAGAAAGCATTTTCGAATGTTTGAATGAATTAAAGTGAGTCGTCACCGTCGATTTTCTCTTATGCTCCAACACACAGTTGCACGGAGTGCAGAATAGTTTCCCCTCACTTTCGTGCAAGACATCGGGGTACTGCTTTGCCCGGTCTTTAGCAGAAATGTTCGTTGGTAAATGAGACGGATTAGATTTTTTCATCTTGGTGTTTTCTCTATCGTGTGAGCTCCACACGTTCACCCTACGGTGTTGTTTACCTTCTGTGATGCGCGAGCTGATGACGTCATCACTACTTCACGTCAAAACGAGTTTTTGTCAACTTTGTGTTGAAAAATGTGGGGATTATGCGGCCTTTTAAAAATCTGCGCCATTTTGCTGATTATGTGGTAAATTCTGCGATCGCAGAATCGCGTTTTTCTGGAGGGTCTATCGGCAGGGCTTTTAATGTTAACGTCACATGTGTTCGACCTTCAGGTGCAGCTGACGTGGGACGAGACGGACAACGAGCGAGTGACGGCTCTGGAGAGAAACTTCAACAAAGACGAGCTGCTGGCCATGGACTTTAAAGCTTACCTGGCTTCCTCCAGTGAGGAAGAGGAGGAGGAAGGAGGGTTTGTGTTTGGAGAGCCGGAGAGTGAAGACGATGACTCGGCAGCAGAAGAGGGTGAGACGGCAACTAAACATTCATGTGCAGGAAACTCAGAGATCATTTGTGTCCCTGAAGCATGAGACTGTTAAACTCTTGTGAAGTGTCACCTCTGATACGCTGCTGATTGATACGGTTTTTACTCAGTCCGGGCATAAAAGGTGTGTCCTCCTCACACACCACCTCGAGGTACCCATAAACTCCCTTCTTTCTATACTACCAACATTCATCAATTTACATTACTTATCTTTTCCTGTTAGTTTATCCCTTTAGATTGTCACAGACCTGTTAATGAGCTCACCTCTGAAACCTTTGGGATTTAATACCCGTAAAGCACTGCTGCCGTATTTCAGATCAAACGATCCTCCAATATGACTTACTTTTTTTGAGTTGACCAGGTGTTACTTACCAGCTGTTATCTCTGGGAGACTGCAGTTGTTCAGTCAGGGATTGACCCTCAACCAAGGAGACAGGACACTGGAATCAAACTGGACTCAGGACTCAAGCTATGTGGGGACGGGTTACATTTCTGCTGATTTGTTACTTGTTCAGTAATAATCAGAGGCCTATGAGGATCTTAGTTTCCTTTCACAAGTGTGAACAGGCAGTTTTATTTATACGCTTTACAAGTTATATCACACCACACAAAATAATAGACAAGTTTTGCTCGGATGTATCTTTACTAGGGTTGCAAAGGGGCGGAACATTTCCGGTACATTTCCATGGGAAGTTAAGCTGGGGAATTTTAGAAATATTCCATATTGGAATTAATGGGAACTAACTGGGAATTGAGGGTAATGTAATCAAATTGTGTCATATCCAAGCATAAATATAAACATTTTGTTTTGTCATAAGAAAACATCCATGCAAAATGATTAATTAAAAAACATGACATTTCAACAGATTTATTTTGTAAGTAGAACAGAACAACTTTTAATTATTTTATTGAACAATCATTTGTTTCATTGAAGAACAAAAACATGAATGCTGAGTTAAATATTACTCATTACGCGGACTGGGACTAAAAATCAGGCCGGGACTCCGCCGGCCCACCTCGGTACCGCAAGTAAATACCCCTAGTAAATTGTCGACAGGGGGGTGCTAGTGACTTGTCCGACCGGCCCACATCGTCCGACCGGCCCACTTCAGTACCGGCCCATCGGGATTCGTCCCGAGCGTCCCGATGGCCAGTATGCCACTGCTCATTCCTCATTAAAAAATGAACAAAAAAAGGGGTGTGGTCTCAATAGCCATGCAGTAATCAGTGTGCTATGTGCATGTGATGGAGGAATGGCATGGATATTCTTTTTATAAAATATAATTTTTTAAATATTTTATTAACATGTAATAGTACAGTAATATACATAATAATATTGACAAATTGTACATTGCAGATGTTAGCCACATTGGTAAGTTAGCTAAAATTATTAGACAGTTATCATTGCCATTAATTGCCTCGTCAAACTACGAAAACGTTTGTTTGTCAGAAAATAAATTACACTTTTTTGACTTAGATTTGAGGGCATGATGTAATTATGTTATCCATCACATTCGCTAACCTGTCTGTCTTTAAATTCTTTAAACGGCTCTGGATGCCGGTCGGCGAGGTGCTTAGCCAAGTTTGATGTGTTGGCTCTCTTGGTTTGCAGGGATCTTACAGACAGGCCTCGTGGTGTCCGTAGGCTTGCCCTCACTGTCAGAGATATCACTAAAATACTTCCAAATTTCGCTTCTGGCGTCTTTTTTGTCAACAAGCCGAGGCGCAGCGGCAGTTGCACTCCCACTTGCTCTGGCAGCTAGCGCGTGCACGAGAGAGGGGAGGCACTTAGAGCGTGCTTGAGAGGGGAGGGACTCCAGGCACGGCTGCAGTGCAGGGAGTGGAAGCAGAGCGCTGAACACACACGGCTCTTATTAAAACCACGCTTTCTCACCGGAGTACTTTCCCCCGTCATTCTTAAAGTAGCGATACTAATGAAACGGAGGAACCGTAACGTTTTTAACGGCAGGGTATCGCAGTACCTTTCAAGTATCGGTACACCGTGCAACACTACTAGTTAGCGTTAGCCACTTTGTTCAGTCTTTTTCAAGAGCTGCTAGGTTGTTCAGTCTTTTTCTGTCTCCCGGGTGTCCTTTGTAGCCTCTTCCATCATGACCATCTATGACATTTTCGTTCCATCCGGCCCATTTGCCTCGGACTCCTCCATAGCATCCCTCTCTTTCTGGGTCTGTTAGCATATACATGTTTCCACATCCGTCATCGGTGACAGCAAAATATGAGCTGTCGGAGTTGGTTTTGAAACATGTCACTTGGAGGCTTTTGATTCCCTCCCTTGTGTTGAATTCTTTGTCACCTTTATTCTGCCACATCATTGCTGAGCGGTTATGTAGCGCTCGGTGCCGGTTTTCATCATACTTCCAGATGTAAGTTAAGTGGGGGAAACCTCTTTCCCCATAGCGGAATCCCGCCAGAGTGTCCCAGTTCTTTGGATTGGAGAAGTACCTGATGCAGCACTTTTGGTATCCTCGGGTGGGACTATGGGTGTACAGCACTACTCTTCCTATGGTTCGTTCACCATTCGGGTGCCAGTTATCCAAATCCTTCTTTTCTGGGAGAACAAACGGGTTGTTCTGGCTTCGGAAATCATTTTCCTCTGAAACCTTTTTCATCAGAGGTTTCGAGGCATCCCTTACTTGTATATGCATGGGAGGTTCTTCCTTGTCCAGCCATTTCCCGTATGCCGGACGTCTTTCTTTTGGGCAGATGAAGTAGTCGCCTCCCCATGTGCCTATCACCCACCCTGGCGGGACATTGTGTGATATTCCTACGGGCTCCCCGGCAACATACTCTCCTGCCCATGACACGCATCGTTTTGCGTCCGCTGGGTCACATTTCTCTTTTGTCTCGTCTGTGAATTTGAAGGTGACTTGTTTTCTCACCTTTTCTTTGTCTTTGTGGGGAGGTTGCTCAACATCTTCTAGTTGTTGAGCCGCGGCTTCTTGAATCGTCTCAGTTAGTGGGGCCTTGGTTCCAGGGTCATCTCTTCTTTGAGGAACGGTGTATTCCAATTGAACTTGGATTCGTTTACTAGGCGGCTCACCCTGGCTAGAGCTCTTGATGTTTGATGTGTTTTCTCGTTTCTTTTGGCGGATATTCAAAGAAGATTTGTGCGCCTCTGCCCTTTTCTCGTTCATCAGTTGGTCTCTGGCTTGGTGATCGAGCCAGTGAGATGACCTGACTGAGGAGAGGCGGGGGTCCATTTCTGGGTGATAGAATGACATTGGCACCGTGTTCAGGTCTGTCATGTTTTGGGTGTCGAAGCTGAAGGGGCTTTCTTCGTTTTCTTGTCTCCTTTATACTCTGTTGCCAACATCCTGTTTGTGTGAGGGAGTGCGTCAGAGCTTCCTCTTTTTTGACTGTGGTTTACATTGTGGTGGAATGTTCATCTCGATTGTTCCGGAAAGCGAGAGCTGTTAAAGCCCAAATAAGTATTTTCTATACATCCTGCTATGTTGCTATTGCGTTAAACTGTACGATACATGACTATGGCATACAGAGTTTTAACACAGTTTTTAACATATTTAAGCTTTATATAATAAAATACATTGTTCCATTTTCTACCTTTGTTCAACAACACACATCTATTAATTCAACATATTTATATAATAATAGTTTTTATTCCTCTGCACAGTATTTGACTTTTACATTCGGTTTTATATGTATATATTTATAGCACTTTTCATACAACACTTGCATCTCAAAGTGCTTTACAGAATGACACATAAGTTAAAAATAAACAACAAGAAATTCCCCTCAGATTATTTGATAAGACCTTTAAAAGGTACATGCAGCAAGATATAACTTTTATCAGGTTAATGGACACAAGGAGGTAAAATGTATGATAATAAAATAATTAATGGTTTCTCTCTGACCGATAAGACACAAGACAACTGAGTCGATGCAACAATATCAAATATCAAATATAAAACCTTCCTCAAAGGAATATTTGTCTTATTCCTGCATGTAACTTGCACCATTGTGTCTTTTGCGCTATTTTTAAAGCTATTTTACGCATTTGAACCCTTATGTTGTGTTCGGGTCTCCCGTGACCCGTTTCAAGTTAGAATGATATAATAACTACGCTCTAGTTTTTTGTATCGGAACAAGGCTTCCTGATATCCTCCACAACAACTATATAAACACTACAAAACTGATTTTGACCATTTTTGCCAGGTCTGAAGGTCTCTAAAAAAAAAAGTGTATAATTTGGTGTTCGGGTCTGGGGAGACACGGCAGAATTGTTTTGGGTGACTCGGGTCAAATTTGGTCCAATCAAGATTCATCTTTGACTTTAGACACCCCCCCCCCTTCATCAACTGTGACAATAATTTTCTCGCAACATGCACCTGGGGTCGAGAAAAGCTGCTCCAGAGCAACTATTTCAAGCATACTACGTCATCGAGTGCCGCCGAAGGACTGTTCCAATATCCAGCATAATTGGAAATCCAACGAGCCCGGCGTTCTTCGTAGCGAGAAATGTCGAGGCTGCCCATGTGTAGACTCCGCGGTCTTAAAATCCCCACAATGCTTTGCGCACGGATCAATTTCCCTAAATCTGTGGCGGAAAATGTAAGGCGGGGCCTCTCATATGACGCACACCTGCACACTTGCTAGCCTGTTCCACTCTTCGTTTTCCGAATGCCAGGAAGTATTCTTGCCTCGCTGCTGAAGCAAGACGCTCGGAAGACATGTGCTACCAAGCAAGCATACTCGACATTGAGAAACACCCCTGGTCTCCCCTCCCTCTGCCCCCCTCCCCCCACGGGAGCTCCACCTTTCTCAAAGAATATGTACACTTGAACCTGAACTCACATGCACGTGTGCAATATGTGGTGTGATGTGTTTTGGGCCATAACATTACAACAGGATTGTACGGTTATGAATGCATAATAAGTTAGTTATATCCAATATTGGATGATAGTAAAAAAATGTTGGTGTTTTGGACTGAAATAAGTCATGGGTCAAAACTGACCTGCGAACACCATGGACGGTAACAGCTTTCGAACACAACACAAGGGTTAAACAAGAATTTTGCAAGTTGCATTGTTGGAGGA
>CALSBZ010029507.1:0-10473 GCA_943591055.1 Gobionotothen gibberifrons
ATGGTCACATTTTATCGCACTGCAATCCTCACACCTGCACACCAGACGAATAACTCCACAACCCCCCACCAGCAATTTGAGCAAAGATATAGATAGATAGATAGATCTCTGTTCTGAGGGGCTAGGAGCTAATATGGGAGAAGAGTGAGTGGATTGAGAGAATCTGGAAAGGGCAGAGAACTAAGTATATTAGTACATAGGAAGATGAGCCTAACAACAGGTGCAACATGTGAGCATAAGTCAAGGGTTAACATTCATGCATATTTCAAGTCGCATTAAGCACAACAGACTGTGCAGACGTTACATACTGGCTTTTAAGATTCATTTTCAAAATTGGCTTTTAACTCATGACACTGCTCAGTGCATGTTTCCACTGAACGATGTGAGCACTGTTTTGACTTTTCACTCACACACAGATCAACAGGTGCCTTTTTGCTCTGCTTTCTCTTCTTTTTATGGCTCATAGCATCTGTCGCAGTTGCTATGTGAGGGACAAACATGAAGCAGTGCTGAACACACTGGACTCTCAGACAGAGATATTAACAACCGGAGGAAATGAGCTTTCTATTGACAGCAGTGCGAAGTTCACATTGTTTCTATTGAACGTCAAGCCGGCGGCCCCTCCTCTCTCTCAAATGGATGCACTGCTCTGGAAAGAATAAAGGAACCACTGCAGAAAAGTGATTTTACTATTATTTAAACAAGATTATTTCACCAAATAATGATTTCTGAACTGTTTTTAGGATAAAACATTAGTATTGTGGTGTTCAAAAATGAATATTAACTTGTTTACAGTCCGTTATTTAAGGTCTGAAAACCCTTTTTGTAAAACATTTTCTGTTAATTAATAGTCAAAAACAAAGAAGCAAACACCGAGATATTTTGTGTAAAGCAAAAGAAAAAACTGGATCCTACATATCCCATAATGCAACTTTATAGAAGCTTGACTGCTTTTCCTCAAGAGCAATTAATCAATTAATCTTCAACAGTTTCCATGCAAAAATAATCAGGAATTCATATATTGTATTTGTATCCACTTTCTGTAAATAGACAACATTTTTATTGGACATTTGTGAGAAATGTTGTTAATAGTTAATATATTAATACCAAAATAGCCATTTTACTCAACCACATACCTATAAATAGTAAAAACACACAATGTTTTTAAACCACACTCTATATGTAAATGCATCTTCTTATAACTGTGGTATCAAGAGACTGTCTTGATTGTAAGGAGTTGTTTCGCAGCTCTAATCGCTATAAGATATATCCACTATAGGGTTACACAATTAATCAACATTTCAGCAAAATCTCAATATTCTAGTGCAATATCCAAATCGCAGAGACGTCCAACAAACAGTATCTTACAGACTTAAAAATAAGTCCTCCTCTGCTACAGATCCTCCAAAAAACAAATCAAACTCTTCTTATTTTAATATATTGAATCATATCACAATAGTTGTATAGTTAAGAATTGTCTCATTTAGTTATTTTCTCCAAATTGTGCAGCTCCATATACCAACTGAGGACTGAGCAAATAAATACAATGATATTAATCAGAACATTATACATGTTATTGACATTTTAGATATGCTTTCATTAAGATATTATCCAGTTAATGCAATACTTAATGCATATTATGGACATTGTGTGTTTTGACTGAGTCTCTATAAGTTATTTTGCAACATGGTTCCTCACTCAGGAAGCAAAGGAAGGTGTTTCTCTTTGTTTTGTGCTTCTGCTGTCTCCTTTTATTCCTGTAACCTTGTCCCCTTTGTTATTTCTGCTCGAGGAGAATAAAGCGGTTTGTGGTTGCTCCAAAGTTCATTCCCAGACGTTGTATTGTTTAGTAAATTGGCTCCAGATCCGTTGCTTTAATTCTCTGTGTAGCAGGTCAAGACGGCTCTCGCTAAAACGGAGTCAGGACTGCTGGTGTAAACAGAGACGGGGCTTTCTGGCTTGTGGTAATCGAGGAGTTAACGTATGAATAAGCATGTGTTCATCAAGGGATCCGGATATTTATGTCTCACGCCCGCACTAGAGAATCAGATTTTAGGAATTACATTACGTCTTTTTCAGAAGTTAAAGCCAAGTTTTAGCGATTGCTCACATTTCCAGTGTTTTAGTGTTGAAATTGAATCCACTTTATAATGTGTTTCTGTTTCACTATGGCTTAAAGGGGACCTATCATGCGAAATGCACTTTTTGATGTATTTTATACATAAACATGTGTCCCCGGTGTGTCGGGGGAACTCACGCAGCGTCAGAAAATAAAACCCTCTCTCTTTTCCTCCGTACCCAAATCTCTAAAAACGGGGGAACAACAGAGCTGATCCAGATTTGCGTCCGATATGACGTAATATCTGAAATGTGGACCCACGGCCCGATCAGAAACGTTGCTATCAGAAACAATGCCCGACTGTTTTGGACGTAATATGGTCGGTGTTTACATTAGCATCGCTAACACTCAGAGCTAACTTGTACTGGAGAGCATGTGTGTGAAGAAGCAGGAAGTAAAAAGGAACTCACCTTGTGGTATAACCAGCAAGAGAGAAAGCCTTTGAGCTCCATACTGTTTCAGACATAATCCTTGATAATCCATGATATGGCGTTTCATCACGGCAGTATTTAGTTTAGACAGTAGCTGCCGGGTCCCATATAAGCTCCGCCCCCTCCTTTTTATCAATTTTATTTTTAAAAACTTTATACCCCAAATCAGCACTTTTGAAACAGGAAGTGAAATAGAGGGATATGAGGCATGGCTAGAATGGGTGATCTGTTTGGTATTTTGAGCAAAACACTTCATAGACATGTTTTTTATATATTTTTTTATATATCTGAGACCTATGCTATTGCCTAAAAATAGTATGATAGGTGACCTTTAATATTTTCAATAAATCACTTTGAATTGCCTGTTGGAAATGTGCTTGTAAATACACTTTCCATGTCTTTATCTTTGGTTTATTTTCAAAGCTTTAATAGTTTTTGGGTGAAAAGTGTCCATCAGTACTGACTTCATGTCCACAACTCAAGATATTCAGTTTCACAAGAAAATACACGAGAAAATATCCACATTTAAATAGTTGGAATGACATCATTTTGACTCAATTGATTGATTTTTTCTTAAAGGGGCTTTATAATGCACATTTTTAGGAACATATCAGTATGTAGTGTCTCTACTGGGACATGTCTCCATGCTTCAATGTTCAAAAAAGCTCTTTATTTTCTCATACTGCCTGTGCTGCAGCACCTCTTTTCACCCTCTGTCTGAAACCAGAGCCCAGTCTGCTCTGATTGGTTAGCTGGCCTGCTCTGTTGTGATTGGTCAACCTCTTAGAGATGTCCCGTCCCTTAGCCTATCACGTACAATGTGTTGGAGCGTGTAATGGAAATTATGATTATCAGAGAATTGAATGATGTTATATTTAACATATAAATAATACAATTGTGTAAGCCTTACATGTCGAGAGACATTAGACCTCAGCACCCAGGAAGGTGATCAGTGACAAGGTGTCATGTGACCACACAGTGGGTGATCATTGGTCTGATATTGTACTCTGATAGGGTCATGGTTCAGTTACCTCATGACTAAACATATTCATTGTAACTGTATAAAAGCTCTCTCTTCAGTTGGAGAAGTTGCACTCGGCTGTGGAGACATTACTCTTCATGTTGCCCCCGATTTAAAGGACCAGAAAGACATCTCTTTGACTAGTTAATATCAAGAGTTTCCACCACAAGCGCTCGCCAATAGAAGCGCTATTGTTAGTGTGTGGGGGGAACACAGGGAGTGTAGCTATAGAACACACTACAGGGAAGAGAAACCCCACAAAAGCCAATTAAAACCTCTTGAAAAAGTGACTCAAACTAATTAATTGGTCAAAATAGTTGGTCAAATCCAATAATTGATCATCTTTTCCCCGTCTACCAGGTTCCTTTTCAGATCAGTAAAGTCATTTTCTTTTTATGTAAGCCCATTAACATTTCAAAGTCTTACCTTGAGCTTGTTTGCTTCTCAACTTTTTTCTAAAATGTCTGTCTTTTGGTGTCCCCTCCTTCCCTGTGCCCCTTCAGGAGTGGACCTGCCAGCCTCCCCTCTCCATTACGCCCTGAAACCTGGGATGACCTTTGTTGCTGCCCTCTCAAAGATACCTCCTGTGTTCCTGCTTACCCCTCTCCTCCCCTTTCCTAAACTCCCCTCCTCCTCATTCTCCTCGGTGTCTCCCAGCCTCGGGTTTATTACTCTGGACTGAAGGGACACAGCGGCTGGCAGAGGATGAAGAGGGTCTGCCTGCCAACTCCAGACAGAGGATAGAGGGAACAAAAGGAGAGAGAGACAGCGAGAGTAACGACTGGTGGACAAGAGAGGATTCAAAATGCCACGACGAAGGAAAAACACTTGAGCGTTATGAGCTAGCCCCTAAAATACATCTTCTTCAACAAACTTCTTGCTGTGGACACACACACACACACACACTCTCTCCTGCTCCTGGGGCTCCTTGTTAACACCTGATATGCCTCTGTGAGAAAGTGAGAGCCATGCCAGCCAAAGGGAAGTACCTGCTGAACGACCAGGAGCTGAAAAATGAGGTGCTGTACCGCAAGTTCTCGTACATCAGCCAGTACCAGCCGCTGGTGCTGCTGCTGGGCCTCTCCATGCTCTCCTGTGGCATCCTCCTCATCCTCTTCTTCGCCCTGCAACTGGTGAGTCTGCACTTTCCATGTGTTTGTTAAAAACGGTAAGAAATTCTGCGTTTTTTTTGCAGATTTCTCGATGGTCATGGAGAGCGTTTTAGGTTATTGATCATATGCAAAAGTTAGTTTATTTGTCCCTGTACTGTAATCGGAGTTTGTCATAATCTCTTTCACTGTGTTCATTCATGTGTTTGTTAAAAACAGAGAGACATGCTGCGTTTTTTGCAGGTTTTGCATTGATCGTAGGGCTGTGCGATTATGGCGAAAATGGCGATTATTTTGGTCAATAATTGATATCACGATTATTAAATACGATTATTCATTGGCTTTGAAAACATCCATTTATTGAACTTTAAAACAAATTAAAATAATTATTTGAACAGTATCTTTTTAACTGTTGATTACCTTGAATGTATAATTCAACTGAAAAAACAATAAATGATACATTTAAATGAATAATATCAAAATAATAAATACCAATAAACAAGATCAACAAATATTTTGGAGCGCACTTCAACAACTAAACATATATAAATATGATCAATAAATTAGATCAAATATGTTGCAGTGCACTGTCACAACCTAGCAAAGCTAAATAATCGTTTTTTCCGATTAAAATACGATTAATTGCAATATATTGTCAAAATTGTAGGCGATCATTTCTTTCCCCATGGTAGCAACTTGTTGAACAACACAGTACTCTTTTTGTTGTGTTGCCCGTTGGCCACTGTTTTTGAAGTTTTCATAATCTCCTTCACCGTGCAGAAAACCCATTTATCTGTAACTCAACACCTGTGCATCAGACTGTGCATCTGTGTAACATTACCCCACCAATCAGCAGCCATTGAGGCAGAGGAACGATTGGCATCAGTTGTTCTCGTGAACTCCTGCACATGAACGACAGTTACTTTCCTCGCAGAGACATTAAGCTTCCTTTAAAGGGCAGAAAATCCTTCTCTTGTAAAGCTTGGGATTATCCGGCTAGTTGTCATTTTCCTCACTTTGACATAACCAATTATGTTGTACAACTTGTTGTTACCAGCTGGTGGGAACAAGACACTGTCAAACTGCGTAGATGTGCACAGGGCTGTCATGCATACAGTATAAATGGCTTTAAATGTCAAATGCATTACTATGCTGTGACAGATCCTGACCTGATGTGCCCTTGTTCTGTTTTCGGAGTATTTGTGTACTCTTGCTGGGAAGAGGAATGACACATCAAGATAGTAGATGGTGCAAGAAATGGTGTAGGAATTTGAGTCATAATGAGTTTTCAGCTGATTTTAACACACAAATGAACTCACATGTAACAGTAATAACGAGCATTTCTGGATGTTTGCACTTTCTTCCTCCAGTTTGACAGTCATTTGAGCCTTTCAGTAACCTCACAGGTGTGCTTTCATCTTGGAGCAAAGCAGGTACCTCAGATTTGAGCACAATGCTTCTTATTGTGCAGTTGGGTACAGGTGGACTCGAATGCACACGTAATGGCACATAAGCTATGAAATGAGGGATTCAGACAGTGAGTTAGGACTAAACATCCGAGGCTGCTCGCAAATCAATGCTCTAATTGTGCAGAAATGTTTTGATTAGTTGAGCTAACAATCTTTATGTGACACATAGACACCTGGTTCTGCAGTTTAACCCACACCATACTTACATTTCTGTTGTATATCCTTTACAGCTAGTTGATTAAATCATGTCAGATAAGCAAATTAGATACACTATTATTGTCCGATCGACTATATAATTATTAGGTGAGATGCTTTAGATTAAATGCCTGGCGTAATGGATATCTTCTTTTTACATAAACACTTTAACGTACTTCGATATTGACTTTATTTCTGACCTATATCTGTGACTCTTTCATTGACTCGTCGTCTTCTGTCAAGTACTGACATTTTGAGAAATGGTGTTTGTTAAATGCTTCTAGAAAAACAACATTAGAAAACTACCATCTTTATCCAAACATTTGAAGCAAGCCACAGGACATACTTTTGTTGTTACAATATTTTTGTGATAAGAGCAAGTGTCTTAAAGGGGACCTATCATGCAAAATGCACTTTGTGATGTCTTTTATACATAAATATGTGTCCCCGGTGCGTCGGGGAACTCACGCAGCGTCAGAAAATAAAACCCTCTCTCTTTTCCTCCGTACCCAAATCTCTAAAAACGGGGCTACAACGGAGCTGATCCAGATTTGCGTCCGATATGACGTAATATCTGAAATGTGGACCCACGGCCCAATCAGAAACGTTGCTATCAGAAACAATGCCTGTGACTGTTTTGGACGTAATATGATCGGTGTTTACATTAGCATCGCTAACACTCAGAGCTAACCTGTACTGGAGAGCATGTGTGTGAAGAAGCAGGAAATAGAAAGGAACTCACCTTGTGGTATAACCGGCAAGAGAGAAAGCCTTTGAGCTCCATACTGTTTCAGAAATAATCATTGATAATCCATGATATGGCGTTTCATCACGGCAGTATTTAGTTTAGACAGTAGCTGCCGGGTCCCGCATAAGCTCCGCCTCTCCTTTTTATCAAATTTTTTTTTTTAAAGCTTTATACCTAAAATCAGCACTTTTGAAACAGGAAGTGAAATAGAGGGATATGAGGCATGGCTAGAATGGGTGATCTTTTTGGTATTTTGAGCAAAACACTTCAAAGACATGTTTTTTATATATTTGTATATATCTGAGACCTATGCTATTGCCTACAAATAGCATGATAGGTGACCTTTAAATAACCTTAACAAGCGCTTACAGCAATCCTTTAGCTTTGGGGTACGTTTTTATGCTTTATGCTTGGTAAAGGTGTTCCACTGGGCTGCTATACATGTCAGGTGTTTTATATATTTCTATCCAATAGGAGGAAGTATGCAAATAACAATTGTTATAAAATAGATTAAGACTTATTTTAGAGAGTCACTATGCCCCGTTGTATTTTTCTATTCCTTCGATGGTGCAGAGATGATTCATTGAGTTGGTTATGAGGACTCATCTTGAACATTAATACATTCACATGCAGCATAATGTAAAGAAGAGCAGGATGTTACAGGATGGTCAGTTTGAATCTCTGTGAAAATGTGAACAATTGAAAACTCTGTCCTCTCCCTCGACATCTACTTGGATGAAGCTCTTAACTCCCCTTCACTGGCCGAGTGAATGATTGTGTAACTGTTTGAAAGTGAAGGAGCACATCATCGCTGAAATAGACTCGAAAGTAGAGGACGCATACTTCCGTAGATTAGAAAAAAAGGCTCAAAGTAAGAAGTGCATCTCCTCAACAACATCACAGTTTCATAATGCTGATGATTCCCTGGCAGGAAATTGTCTTTCCTTTCTCTCCGCAGTGAGGTCAGGGGTCAGGGTGAGCTACTGCAGCTGTTAATGCTTCAGTTTTACTCAAAAATACTTCAACAGAAAACAAGTCTGCCGGTGACATGCGGTCTATTCACTGAGGCGCTTTCTTTCTGCTAAATACACTCCCCTGCTGCGCTTAAGACCTTTAAAAGGGTTTGGTTGACAACTTAATAGAATAAAATGAACCATTAAGGTATGAAATGGAGGTTAAAACAATGTGTCAAAGTGTGTAGAGGGTAATTATGTGAGGAAAGACAGGTATTCATTGAATATGCTGTTGGCATAATGGCCGGTAGCATAGCAGTCAGTGGTTCATTTAGTGACAGATATAATGACTTTCCCCTGTTGGAAAAAACATCTTAATATAAGTTTATTTATTATTATCTTAACCTTCCCTCCATTGTGTTGCTGCGGAGTCTATGGCACACTCCCTTTCTGTCGTCATTGTACTTAAATATCTCTCACTCTCACACACTCCTTTGAAATGCATTCATCCCAGGGGCGTGATTATGTCAGAAGCTAAAATCACAATTATTTTGGCTTTTTTTTATTTTTAAAGATTACTTATTAACTTAATTATACTTAAAAAAATCACCTCAAAATGTGTATTTCCTCTCAAATTCAATGTAAAAGACATATAGATTAAAATAAAATATAATAAATAAAGGTATATATAATAAACTAAATAAATAAATACAACAAATAATGCATTTAAAAATAAACAAGATGTTGTGCACTTCCAAGTGCTATCGCAAAATTAATAACCTATATAAATAAATTGGTCCATAATTAATTCAGTCAAACTATATATATATATATATCCAGGGGTGCATAACATAACTGGTACGCATTCGCGGCACACATCTGAAATGCTACAGTCACTTGTCTCAAGTGCATTTGCGTATCGACGGACTTGTGAAACATTTCCAGAAGGCGCTTCGATCACTGGACGCACAGACAGGGCTGCTGTTAAAGGTAGGGTATGTAAGTTTGAGAAACCGGCTCGAGATCGCTATGAAATGAATCGATTTGAAAATACACGACCGGAGAAAATGTGCCACTTCCTTCCAGAGCCCCTCCTCCAACACACACGAACGTGCACATGACCAATGAGGGCACGAGATCAGTGTGTGCACAGATGGAAGGCTGACAGGCAGGTAGGCCATCCAGTTACTTTAGCCGGGCCGGCTCAGATGATTGGTCGTGCTTTTTACAGCGCCACGGCTTCCACAGAGACAGGACATTTATTTTAATGGATTTTTTGTCAAAGCATTTAATATAGTCATTGCTATCGGGATGTTAAGAGCATTCCATGGAATATAACAAAAAGTGTATCTCAAGCCGGTTTCTCAAACTTACCTACCCCTCCTTTAACGTCGGTGTGTACAACGGAATTGTGCCACAACTTCCGGCGTGAGTTCCACACGCATGCTCCACTAGCGCCCACCCACACCCCTCCCGTCGATGTTCAATACCCCCCCCCCCACCCCCCCCCGTCGACGTTCAATACCACCCCCCCCAACCCCCCCCGTCGACGTTCGTGAAACAGAGGGGCTGAACACATAACTTTGCGTGGGCAGCCCTGAGTACCAAACATTGTCTCCTGGTACTCATTTAATTAACTCACTAAGAAAGTGCACCCCTGTATATATCAACTAAATGACTTTATTAAAGTATGTTATTCAGTGAAAAGGTGCTGAAGCGCTCAGCCGGTAAATAAAATAAGGTATGCTTGATTTATAACAGAAGACGAAATGAAAGCCTAAATAAAAAATGGACTGCTTCACAATATTTAAAATAACTGTTTTATCTTGATTATCTAATTTTCATAATCGGTGAAGCGTAAATCCCTGTTTTAAAAATAATAAAATGTGCTTAATAACCCAGCCCTGCTCTATATGTACACGAAATATACATACAACACCATTATTTGAGTGTTTTGCTCATACAAATACACACAAATGATATGTCCCACAAGTGTTTCATTCATTTAAGTTGCTCCTATTGCAATAAATAAACAAACTCTTCAGCCACCTCATCTATCACGGGAAATACCGTCACTCCCTCTTTCTCTTCCTTCTCTCATTAATCTCCCTCCTCTGTCTTCCTGCTCGCTCAGTTGCCAGGGGGAGAGAAGAGCAAAGAGAAAATGCCGCAAGTGACGGAGCTTGTTATTAAATCCTAAGGACTGGGGGGGGGGGGTCTGTTAGAGAGGTTGGATACCGGTCTCTCTCCAATCGACAGCGGATAAAGAGCAACGCTGAGAGGAAATCACTTGTGAGACCTGTACAAGGCTCTGATTGGTTGAGAGGTGATACTAAGCGATTGGTTGGGGTCTTTAAAGGTCACCTATTGTGCAAAATCCACTTCTTCATGTCTCTTCTACATCAACATGTGTCCCCTCTTCTTCATG
>CALSBZ010029654.1:0-10358 GCA_943591055.1 Gobionotothen gibberifrons
CTCATCCCTCTTCTTCTTCTTGTCCTCCTCATCCTCGTAGAAGACTTTTCCATCCGGCTGCTTCCTCCAGGCCAGTTGGACGTTGTCGTCCAATCCCTGGGCCCTCAGGTTCTTTTTTGCCTGAGACACAAAAACTCATTATCATTATCTTTCCAATAAAAACAGATGATTTCTCTTTAGTTCACTCATCTGAAATGGTAGTTGTTCCCCTTATGTCTTCCAGTGTAAAGGCTTACCTCAGGTTATGGAATAGTATTTGTACATGTTCCTAATGCATTTGGTGGCATGTGGCTAAGTTTCTGCTATTTACTTCTACACATATTTACACGTCTTCTTACTAAATGCTTGGGTCCTGTTGTTTGTGGCCAAAGTATTGAATGTATAATGGACATAGAATTTCATTCATGTTCCTCTTGGTCCATTTCATTCGTATAGAAATTCATTTACTATATTTTCTTTCGTTTAATTCATTATTCTTTAATATATATTTATTTGTTTCCTACCTCTTTCGTCTCTTGTTCTCATGTCATGTGAATTTCCTTTCTGGTGATTGATGTTTTTGCATAAAAGTATAAAACATGATTTACCTCCACCAACATCGCATCCAGAAAAGCTTGGTCGTTCAGATCCACATAGTTTGGTTTCTGCACCCTCACCTTTGTCACTTGCATTGAAACAGGCACAACAGGCACAACAGGCGCAACAGACACAACAGGCGCAACAGACACAGCAGGCGCAACAGGCACAACAGGCACAACAGGCGCAACAGACACAGCAGGCACAGCTAGAAACACTTTCTTTGACCTAGCTGTGAATTGTACTCACGTCCGTAGCAAATGAATGGTTTCTTCACTCCACAGTCCAAGTCCTCCCATGTTCCAGAGTTGTCGAAAGCTGCAGCCACACAAACCTTTAAAACTCTGTTAAGGTTAGGTTCATTTACTTTCCAGTACTTGAAGGAGGAGTTGCTTCCATCGGACCACTTCCAGGAGTCTCTGTAAAGGCCGATCCAATAATAAACCCCTCCAGGTAACAGCTCAGCAATCTGCTGGTTCTCTGTCTCATTTCTCACACTGGCCAGGTCTGTGTGGTGTTCTCTGCAGTAGCTCTGGGCCTCAGGCCATGTCATTGTGCTGTTGATGAGGACAAATGTTGCTTTCGGCCCTGAAAATGGACCACAGAGAAGCTGAGTAGATGCACCACGACATACAGCCTGACATCAATGCCACATCTCTGGTGGTATTGATACCTTTATAATATAAAATATTACATTTAAATCCCACACATTTGTACTTTGTAATTTGTAGTTCTGGGGTTTTTCAACACATGAATGTTGGCAAGAAACTTTAGTAGTATCAGTGGTGGAAGAAGTATTCAGATATTTTAGTAAAAGCAGGAGTACAACGATGTGAATATACTGTGTTACAGGTTAAAGCTTCATTCGAATTATAATGATTCTATATTGTTCTTATTCTGTTTAGCACAGATGTATAAGATGTAAAACGTACCTACAATTCTGAAACAAGTTTGCAAAAAATTGTATATACATCATTTCCTTTTACGTTATCTTTTAAATGAAACCATGTGAGCATTTTAGTGAAAAGCGAAATGTCTTTAGTGGAACTGCTAATAAAAGAAAAAAAAGTCACAAAGAAAAAAGGTTGGGAACCGCTAGTTAGATAAAGACTAATGCACTGTATTTCATAAGCTTAAAATATGATTTTAAATGTGTAATATTAATTTAAAGTTTATATTCTTACCTGTGACATCAAAGCAGACCACCCTGAGGGGGCGATTACAAAGATAGTTATACCATGTTCCATCAGAATAAAAAAATGTGCATTGGTAATTTTGCCCGTTGACCGGTCGTCCAGACGCCCATGGTCTGAACTCCGTCTCCCCCGGTCCGTAGAAGCTTGGGTCTGACATCGACCACTTCCATGTGTCCTGAACACCGTGCAGCCCTATCCAGGCTGACTGAAAGCAAGACATTGTTATAATTATTACATCCTGTTGAAGCTTTTAAAGCTGCTGCTTAAGAAAATGTGTATGCTTAATAAAGAGAAGGTTTGCCTTTATGAGACCAGCCTTGGTACGTGGTGATCTAATGAGAATCCCCTCAAGTCAACATTCATTTACAGCCTTGTTACTCTGAACCTCTTCAACTTTATCACAGGGTTTTATGCTATAGCTTTGGCTTAAAACATCTTCAACTCTGTTTTAATACTTAGGTTCCCATAGGACTTTAAAACAGGTTTAGCTTTCTGTAATAATCTCTCCTTTTTAAATTTGACTCTAAAATAAATGTAATTCATTTGAATCAAAAGACAGAGAAAAGTGACCTCACTTGGTTGTATTGGCCTGCCATGTTGTTCAGGAGCTTCACAACCTCCATGCTGTCTACAGTGGCCAGGTCTGTGTGTTTCTCTCTGCAGTATCTCTGTGCTTCAGACATGTTCTTCGCTTCATAAACAAAATGGTACTGACGTTCAGCATGTAAGGACACAGCGCTCAGCCCTGTGGAGACACAGACATTCATTTAGGCTATAACTAGAATTTTTGAATCACATTTTACTGTAATATGGCGTGTCATTATACATGTTCACTTCTACTTCAAACAATTCACAGTGAAATATGTAGCTTTCAGCTGAACTTCATTTAGTTGTTTTTCAAACAATATTGAAAAGGTGTTAAGAATGCAAAACAAGTAATTGTCAAATATAATCGGAAATGTCTTCTCTAGTTATTTATCTCCCCACCTCAGGTTTACATGAAATAATCAATAAAGACATAAAAAGATACCCAAATAAATAAAACACTTGCCTGCAGCTGCCATGATCAGCAGCAGGGGGTCGATGGAGGTTGTTAAACCAACAGCTGGATGGAAGAGAGGCCCAAGGAAGAAGATCTATGGCGTTTATTTACACCCAGAGGTGGAAAAGGTACTCATAACTTGTACTTCAAGTGGACCTATCATGCTATATTTGAAACATATATTGTAGGGCCATACCTATACAAAACATGTCTGTGAAGTTTTTTTTTCAAAATACCAAACAGTTCATCCATTGTAGCCATGCCTCATACTGCTCAAACCCCTCTTTTGCAGCCCTGTAAGAGAAACGCAGATCTTGGATCCTTAGCTTGAAAAAAATAAATAAGAGGAGGCGGAGCTAATTCCTGATCAGAATTCTACCGGAGATAAAGTTAAATTCTCCTGTGATAAAACGCCATCCTGTTTAAACCACGTCAAGGATTATTTCTGAAATAGTATGGAGCTCAAATGCTTTTTCTCTTGCAGGTTTATCACAAGGTGAGTTCTTTTTTTATTTCCTGCTTTTTAAACACATGTGCTCTCCACTACAGGTTAGCTCTGAGTGTTAGCGAGGCTTGCTAATGTAAACAAAGACGAGATTACGTCCAAAACACGTCAGGCATTGTTTCTGATAGCAACTTTCTGTAGGTCCGCTGCCGATTTGACGTCAGTTCGGATGGAATCTGTATCCGCTCGTTGTACACCCATTTTTAAAAGATTTGGGTACGGAGGAAAAGTGAGAGGGTTTTATTTTCTGACGCTGCGTGAGTTCCCCGACGCACCGGGGACACATATGTATGTATAAAAGACATCACAAAGTGCATTTTGCATGATAGGTCCACTTTAAGTAAAAGTAGAAGTACCAGAATGTAGGAATACTCTGTTACAAGTGTAATATGTATTGGATTCGTTCAGGTGTGGCAGAAAACACTACCACTTTGTCAGAACCTTCCAATAAATACAGAGGCAGCTTTGTACACAAATATAGGACAATCTTTATTTTAGCCGCAACAGTTCATGGGTAAGAGGAGAGGAGAGCACAAGAGGAAGCCAGTCCACGGGGCACCAGAAACCCCCACCAGACTGTGGAGTCCACTTTTAAATACACTTCAGCATGCAGGGCTAGTTTTACTAGCGGTTAACGCGGCACACCAAGATCACGGCATGCAAACAACCTCTGCCGGAGGCACACAACTAGGCAATTATGAACACAGCACACACACTGCAATGACCCAACCAACAATTTAAGGCGAGAGCTCCAATTCGTGGTAGCCTCTCCCCTGCTGCTCTCCTTCCATACACTGTAAAATACTTCTAAAATGACATACAACAATATAAATTACTATACGTAACTCGCCAGTTGGCGAGACCCTCCCCCGCTTGGGACGCCGTCCAACTCCCCAGGGATCGGCTTCGCTGGACGACGTGAACTGAGTCACAGCTGGTGTTGCTTGGGCACCGCCGCGCGTAAGGAGGGATCGCGGCTCGCACTCACTAAAATCCCGGCCCTGACTATCTATAGGAGGTAACAGGAACAGGCCCCCCGATCCTGACACTCAAACGTCTTTCCTGTCTGGCTGTCTTCGTCGCCGGCAGCTCTATCCGCTGCGAACGACACCCTCCCACCCAAAAGAGTGCCGAGTCACATGTAGCGTCCTCCAACCCCCATTCACAGTTGTCCACTGCCTTTTCTCTCCCAGCTGTGAGTCCCTCCGCTGATTAACACACCTGTTTCAGTTCAGTTAATCAGTGCCCATGCAGGCGCATTCACATCACACAAGCAAAAGTCCTGGAATCAAAATATTACTCAAGTAAAAGTAGAAAAGTATTGGCATCAGAATATACTTAAAGTACTAAAAGTAAAAGTACTCATTTGCAGATCGGCCCATTTCAGAAACATATATATTATATGTTTTGATTATAATTATTGATGCATTAAAGTGTTATCAAAGTTGGTATTATATCTTAAGTACAGTACTTGAGCAAATGTACTTAGTTACTTCCCACCTCTGTTTACACATTATAGTGTAAATATGGGAGTGACAGTGGTTAACAACTATCTTGTGTTGAGAAGAACAAAGAAATATCATTTTATTATTATTATTATCTCCAAATAGGGTTAAAAAATACAACAAATTGGGGTTAAAGTACCTACTCTGCAAAAATAGTTAAATGTACACTATGTGGTGTGGACCCATTGACACACAGTGTTGAAATCAAATCTGAGAGTGTTAATTTGGGTATGCTGATTTTGCTTTGATATAACATTCAAATCACTCTGTTTGCATAAAGTAAGAAAGGTCAAAGCAGCACAATGAAACAACCCCGAGGTTAAACCTAGAACAATACGTATGTTCTCTTTGGATGGGATCAACACTGCCAAAATACTACATTAAAAGTAAAATACATGCATATTGTGATTATAATCAGCAACAGTTACTCAAAGTATCAAAAAGAAAGGTAATCAATACTTGCTCCTTAAGTCTATACGTTATGATATAATTTGTATCACCCTGTAATAATTCATTTTGTATTCACAATGAACTGTTAACAGTACTTCGCTATAAATATGTTTTACAGTAAAACAGCTTTACTTTTGGTTAGAGTTTAACACTGTAAGGATGGTATGATATGCATGCAAAACTAATCTCAAACACAAGACACAGCAGGGCAGGGCAGGAAGGACACCAGAGCCGTTTCTCAGTTCTCCAATACAGAAATAAAAAGGGTTTTGTTTGAAGATCTGTTTAGCTCGCTAACGTCAGGAGCGTTGTGACTACTAGTGGAGCACGCGCATGAACTGCGAGCGCCAGCCTCGCAGCGGCGAAACTGAGGCTCTGTGGTAAACTGTGGTAAAATGACTCACTAAAAAGAGACGGAATTCCCATCACTAACGTAAAGAGATAGTATCTATAAGGGACGGCTCGATTCAAAATTGAGCCGCCCGGAGACCCTAAATCATTAACAACTTCCTCCCGCATGATTATAAATACCCTAAGGGGCGAGATCTTGTGTGGAGCCCCAGACCGAGGGCCATTGATGCTCATTTTGTCTTTCTTCTATTCACGAATAATCGCACCAACAGTTGTCTCCTTCTCACCAAGCTGCTTTCTGATGGTCTTGTAGGCAATCCCAGCCTTGTGCAGGTCTACAATCTTGTCCCTGAGGTGCTTAGACAGCTCTTTGGTCTTGCCCATGGTGGAGAGGTTGGAATGTGATTGATTGATTCTGTGAACAGGTGTCTTTTATACAGATAACAAGTTGATATTAGGAGTACTTTCTTAAGGCTGGCGTCACACTGTCCCGAAATTGACACGAGATGGACACACGAATATGGAATTGTGAATTTCACACGAAGATGGCCCCGAACTTGGTCAACAGCCAAGCAGCAGCCGAAGCAAGTACGATGCCTACAGAAGGCCACACGATGGCACCTGAACCACATAAGAAAATATGGTCGTAGACTTTACTGATGATTTAGAATGTATCCAGACTCAACGTAAGAGCTTGTGCCTCTTCGGGGGGTGCTAACATTTAAACATACACGTTATTCTTTACTTTCTCCGTCTTTATATGTAGAAGATATTACTTATCTTCGTCATGTTGTTTTCGTAGCAACAACAATTTCCTGTCAACAGCGTAAACTCGCCTTCAAAATAAAAGCATCTAAATAAAACAGGAAGTTAAAGGTGGGGTATGTAATTTATTTCAGAAACACTTTTTGTTATATTTCATGGAATGCTCTTAACATTAGGTGCGCTGATTGAGACCGGAAAGTTTGGCGTGGGAAGCGCTTCGGTTTGTTAGCCGCAAAGCTAAAGAGGTGCCAACATACTGTTGGTAGCAGTAAATAAACAAAACAATCACAGAAAAACAAACAACTAAAACTCATGGGACCCAAGAAGACCCAGTCGGCTGAGGAGGTCGACGAGATCAAAAAGTTGCTCGACATTCTAGCCAGAGAAATCTCTGCTGTCAGGCTACAACAGAAGGGCATCTTGGACCTGGTTGAGGAGGTGAAAATAGTACGGATTCAGAATGTGGAAAAAGACAAGCGTCTGGAATACCTGGAAAACAGGGTGGAGGACTTTGAGCAGTACACCCGGATAAACGATGTGATCATCACCTGGCTCAAAGTAAAGCCCCGGTCGTATGCCCGGGCTGTGGGCGCTGACGCCGGGGGGGGAGCCCGGGGAACTGGATGCTAGCTCCACGGAGCAACAGGTGGCTGCTTTCCTACAGTCCAAGGGGATACAACTGGATTGCAATAACATCGAGGCATGTCACCCGCTACCCAGGCAGAAGGGCAGCAACAATCCGGCTATCATACTGAGGTTTGTGAACAGAAAACACAAGACCAGTCTGCTAAAACACGGAAGAAAGCTGAAAGGATCAGATGTCTATATGAATGATAATTTAACTAAGCGCAACGCTGACATAGCTAGAAAAGCGCGCTACCTAAAGAAACAGAGAAAAATTCAAAACACTTGGACTTCAAACTGTAAAATATTTATTAAAATAAATGGAACACCAGAGGAAGCAAAAGTGCTGGTCATCAGGAACGTCATGGATTTGGACAGAAACCAGTGATCATCATCATACACCAGACTGTGAGGTAACACACACACAAAGCCATGGCGCACACTGACGACACCTGCTCATATACATCTGAAGTCAATAGTGACATAACTCAGAGGATAAAGGATAATGATCAATTGGAACTAAAAACATTTGAGTACACTGATCACAAGCTACATGACTTGGAACATGAAACTGATCCGGACAATAACTTTTTCGTCAACAACAACATCTGCTACTACTACACTGATGAACAATACAACCAGGACATTGAATCAAATGGCAAATTATCAATCATCCATTTTAATAGCAGAAGCCTGTATGCAAACTTTAACAACATCAGAGAATATTTACATACATTTACTAATCCATTCAACATAATTGCTATTTCTGAAACAAGGATCAACAACAAAAAGGACATAGACTTTGAGCTGGATGGATATGAGCTCAGATAAAAAAAATAGATCAAATAAGGGAGGAGGATCAGTTGCCATGTGGATACAACTCTGCACTTTAGTGTGGTGGACAGTATGACAACTGTGGTTGAGAACGTATTAGAAAGTATAACAATTGAAATCTACAAGGAAAACAATAAAAACGTCATAATTAGCTGTATATATAGGACGCCAGGGTCTAGCATTGACACTTTCACAGATTGGATGGAGGGCATTTCCGAAAATAACTAGACCCAGTAGAGTGACATCCCATTGTGCCACCCTAATAGATAATATATTTAACAATGACATTGAAAACCACACAGTAAGTGGCATCACACTTTACCAAGAAAGGGACATTGATACTGCTTTTGAAACCTTTCTAAGGATATTTAGGTCATTATATGACAAAAACTGCCCAATTAAAGAATACAGCAGAAAACTAAAATATATTCATTGTCCATGGATCACAAAGGGATTACAAAATGCCTGCAAAAAGAAAAACACACTATATAGGGACTTCATTAAACAAAGAACTCAAAGTGCAGAGGATAAATATAACAAATATAAACATAAGTTGACTAATATTATAAGAACAAGCAAGAAAGACTATTATAAGGAATTAATAGATAAAAACAAAAGCAATATTAAAGGAATATGGGATATACTTAACAGTATTGTGAGAAATAAGTCTAAACAGAAAGGATATCCTGAGTATTTTACTGATAACTATAACGAAAAGTATAATGTAAATAATGTAGCTAACAACTTCAATCAATTCTTTGTGAATGTTGGACCCGATTTGGCGGGAAAAATCCCTGATCCAGGGACAACTGGGGAACATCAAGACGATGTTTTGGAGAAAAATCCCTGCTCAATGTTCATTAAACCAGTTGATGAAAGAGAGATATTAAATATTGTTCAAAAATGTAAAAATAAAAAGTCTACTGATTATAATGACATTGATATGACATTAGTAAAAATGGTCATTGGGGGGATTTCTAAACCATTAACGTACATCTCCTGTCATTCCAAACTGGTACTTGTCCAAACAAAATGAAAATAGCTAAAGTCATACCTGTATACAAAACTGGGAACAAGAATCACTTCACAAACTACAGACCTATCTCTTTACTTCCCCAATTTTCAAAAATACTAGAAAAAGTATTTAACAACAGACTGGACGCATTCATAGAAAAGCACAAATTAATCACGGACAGTCAATACGGATTAAGATCAAACAGATCAACATCACTGGCAATTCATGGAATCAATTGAGGATATCACAGAAGCCCTTGAACACAACAAATATGCAGTAGGGATGTTAATCTAAGGAACAGTTTGTGATGTTATTTTCCTTCTAACAGTGTAAAAGTGTTTCCGGGTGATTTCTACTTCCTGTGTGAGTGCAGCCAGTCTGCTGTCTATAGAGATTGTTTTTTATTTTAACCCCAAATGATCATAGTATTTGCTCTGCGGTGCTATTTGCTGTCTATCAACTATCTAGGAAAAAAAACCTCCTGGTTGTGTTTTGAATGTATTTGTAAATGTTTAAGTGTGTTTTCTAAAGACGCGCACTAGAAACCGTTCTGGACCAGCTGAGAAACTTCAGATCAGAGTCCTGGTTCCGAAACGGACACACACACACACACACACACACACACTGAAGGACAAACTGCTGAGCACTTTGATTGGAGGATGGAGGGATGAATGGACCAATAAAGGGTTCACGGTGAAGCGACGGCACACGATGTGTACAGCCAGTTAATCCTGACCTAACGCACCTGTACAGTCACCACTGACCTGGATACAGTGATTGATTTTAGTTTGTGAATAAAGTGTTGAATGCCAAAATGTACCTATTTACTGCTCAAAGTGTGTTTTTTTATTGTTGGTTTTTTGTCCTTTTCCAAATGATTGTTTTGGCTTTAAATGTTTAAAGTTGAATACATCATGACAGACTAAGAAATGCAGAAAATATTCACTTTTGAGATGCTGGAACCCAGTGGTGAGCCGTGACTTTTATACCTAGGCCCTCTGACCTCTGAGTTATGTTGGTAAAAATACTAAAAATACAACTAAATAAAAAAAGAAAAGAAAAAAGTTTGAAAATATATATATATTTGTAATGTTTTTAAATATTATTTATTAGAATATCTTAGAGGGCCCTGCCGGCTCGCCGCTGTTACTTAGATATGTTATAAGAGTAATCTGAGTTTGCATTCAAGTCTTGCACTAAGAACCAGTAATACTTTATGGTTTAATATGTTGATTTCATTGTCTTGAGTTACAGGATGCAGTGTTAACTACAATATTTCATTTGACTGAGATACATACAGTAGGAGGTTATTCCTTCAAGAGAAGGGGAAATGTTGTGTCCTGTTACTGTAGCCAGGGGGCGCTGTAGGACAGAGAGTTGATATAGGATGCCTGAAGGTGGAAGTTGGATAAAGAAGAATAAAGATTGAGTAAATGATAGCACACGACAACAAGAGGACATACCCTCCATTACAAAGTGCACCATGATGGATGTG
>CALSBZ010029690.1:0-13750 GCA_943591055.1 Gobionotothen gibberifrons
ATTTGTCATGCTGGAAGGAGATTGTGGCCAACATTCAGACCTACGATCGATCAGGAGAGGGCAGATTCCTGCTGATTGAGGAGCAGTGGAGCAGCACTTTCCTCTTATAGATGTTGGTGCATTCCTCACAAAAGACAAGTCTATGATATTCACTGAAAGGCCATACAAATTGATGCATAAGGCCTTCATATTGCTGACTTTACTGTCAATGTTTAAAACTAATAACCAGAGAAAACATACACTTTTCAAAATAAGAGCCTGGCTAAAAGCAGGTCAGATAAATACTTCCAAACTGTGACCTTTCTAGTTTGTTGTACTGTTTTTTTGTATTGCTTGTGTTTTAAATGTAAAATATACAACATTTAAAAAATGTACATTATGCTTTTACATTTGCAGATCCCTCTTTGTTCTTTAAAGTCAATACATACAAATAATAAACACAAACAATCAAAACCAATTAATCAACCGTATTCATGCCATCACATAAATATAGACAAATACTATAATATTCTGTCATGTCTACAGCATATTCCCATTTAACTGTACCTTAGATGTCTAGCATCTTCAGATCGAATTCCTTGTCTGCCTCACCTTTGACCCGTGTCTGTCTTTTTGGACGTTTGCCTGCCAGTCTCTGCGTTTTCTCTGTTGTTTAACTTTTCTCACTGCTTTTCTGCGTTCAAACCGCCGCTCATTGACCCATGAGCCTTTGCTCTTACACAACCTGTTCTATCATAAAAAAGAGCCATTACAGGCTCAATCTGTTGGGACAAGCACAGCTGGGAAAACAGTACATGAAAGTCAGAAAGAAAGTCACAAAGTGGATCACTAGGCCAAATGCCTGGAGAAGCATGTTACAGCCTTTACAATGACCAATACAGTAATGTTGAGAATAATAACCCAAACTAAAATGACAATTTTAATATTACCAACCAAGAAACATCTTCATGAACTTGACAACACATCCGCAGCAATAAAAAAAACGCTCCATAAATGAAACTGCAAGTACAAAAGAATCTAAAAACATAACGGATACAGGGACACTAAAACGTGATGCACACGGCTGGGACCGGAGCGCAGTAAAAGCCAATGTCAGTCTTGCAGAGTCAATCTGTTTCATAATTGTTAGTGTTTTGTCAGTATATTTTAAATAACTAGGTTAGCTACGTTAGCTAGCTAGCTTACAGCAGAACTGCAATAATGACAGAAGAAATCATACAATCGCATTGTAAAAATAAGCCGATAAAACTTACATTTTTATTTAAGTTTCCAGTGACAGATGCCCAGTTTTTGGCAATGAACGCTCCGGTTCCAGCTATATGCATCATATATTTGTGTCCCTGATTCGGTTGTGTTTTGAGCTTTTTGCAGCGTTCTTTTATTTGCAGCGTTTCGTTAATGAATCACATTTTAAAGTTGCTGGATATTTTTTGTTTTTGTTTTTTTATTTGCAATGTTTTTGAAACTGCAGCACGTTTTGACGAAATTGAAACTTTTTGGGCCGTTGTAACGCATTTGCACCTGTCGGCCACCATACCATGGAAGTGATAATGAACCTGACACAATCCCACTCAAACCCACACAATTGGAACACGGATGCATAAACACTTTAGTAACATGATCTCTGTCCGTGTTGGCCAGAAATCCTGTATATATATTTTTTTCTTTGTTGGATTAAATGTTAGGCACATAATGTCCACAGAGCTGCAACACTGAACAGGAACCAACATGTCTGACATGATACAGAGAATACGTTTATTTTAAACCTGGAAGAATACATGTCCTTAAATTGAGGAAGGACAGAACAGGCTTTCAGAAAGTTGTTTTGACAGGTGCTGGAGACTTGGAGACTGTCAAATGCGGGAGGTTCTTCTGACACGTGAAGCAATTCTTGTCAGTTTTGCCAGCTGCGTTATCAAAATCCATTAAGTGAAACCTTTGAGACTGCGTGGGTTCCTTTGATCAGGAACTAATATGAACATTAAGAGCACAACACCTTATGTAAAATGACTTTAGGAAAGAAAGATCAACTTGTCAAAAAACACAAAGCAGTGTGTTTTTTTAAATATTATGTTAATTTGTTTACCTCTGCCCAACTAGCTGGTAAAATCCATCTTACAGTTAATTCTTGACCATAAAAAACAACATCTTCATACATTGAAGAAGGTAGGTTTTACTACTTGGCAAAGGTGAGCAAAGATGGCTGCCATGGTTAAACGATGGATGTATTGAGAACTGGATACAGCGTCTGAGGCCGGCCTCGTTCATTCCTATGAGAGTTGCTCATTGGCGCGTGAAGACAAAATGGCCTGACATTCTCGTGGGGAAAACGTCACAAATTACCCGTCATGCCTGCCTGCCGAGAGCAAAAATACACGTATGTGGGCTCATAGAACATATGCACTTCAGTTTCCCTTAAAGGGGACCTATCTTGCAAAATGCACTTTCGTACGTCTTTTATACATGAATACTGTATGTGTCCCCGGTGTTCCAGGGAACTCACCAAGTGTCAGAAAACACAACCCTCTCTATTTTCCTCCATACCCAAATCTCTAAAAAAGGGGCTGCAACGGATCTGATAAAAACTGATCCAGATTTGAACACTTTACTGACGTCAGTAAAGTGGCGCTACGGCTATTGGGCCAACTCTCCACCTATCAGGGGAATGTGGGGTTGGGCCACGGCCGGCCATTGCCGCTGGAGATGCTGTAGTACATATGCCAGGCCTGTAAGTGGCGCTGTAGTCTGCCACAAAAGCAGCGAAGAAGACTTCCCGCGCATGGTTGCCATGGTTGCCCTTCTGTTTATTCTCCGCTGTGGCTCTTTTTCTCCCTCCCCGAGGCAAGCGTTTGCTCCTGCTGCTGTAATTCAATGCAATCCCTCCCTCGCTGTAATTCTCTCCGGTTAGTCCACCAGCAGATGACAAACACCCACCTCTCCTCCTCTTCCAAGGAACAAGGGGACCGTGCGGCAGAGTTTCAGTTAGTTCGCCGGTCAAGATGTCCGTTAAAGTTTAAATCTTCTGGACAAAATTAGAAAAGTGCCGGTCAAAGGTCTTCTTTGTTATTTATTGAGCTTTAAAACAAATGAATAACGACTCTATATAATAATATAATAAAACGCGTATTTTTCTCCCCTCTTCTGACTTGATCAGAGCATGCTCCCCTTTCCTGCAGGGGGGCGTGGTCAGCTGCAGCTCACAGAATCAGCCTGCTGCAAAAACAGGGCTGGAGAACAGCAAATAAAGTATAAATATACCTTATATAGGTATGGCCCTACAATATATCATTTAAATATAGCATGATAGGTGTCCTTTAAGCCGCGCCTCCGACCTCCTGCTCTCAGCTCAGTCGGATAAATGGAGAAGAACAATAATGTTGGATTCGGCTTCGAGTGCATTTTACAACTTTAAGCCCCCTAATGCTTCATATAAGTGCTATAAAGTGTTCATACTTGGTAGTTTATTTAGTCAAAAAAAAGTATTCGCTGATTATCTGTCAATGGTAAAAAGTATTTTGGGCCCAATGATGTCACAAACTCACACGGAAGTAGTAGTACTGGTTAAATGTCCAGTGCACTTCCTTGAGGTTCGGGTTTCAAGTTCTCTTTATACATCCATGGGATCAACCTCACTTTAGCTTTTCTGTCAACAACCAGAAAAGCTAAATGGATCTTCTACCATTGAAATGTGTCCTGTGATTTGGCAATGTATGTAAAGCTACTCAGACTGAAATGTTAAAGAATGAAGTAGGTTTTCCTTTACTCCAATCAATAAATGTTTCGGTCTGTGCTCATAAATCGTTTAGGCATATAAAGAACTGTCAGTCTCCAGCAGATAGAAGCTGTTGGAGTAGAACTTTCCTCAACGAATACAATTGATCGTATAATTAGTGGAGCAGGATGAGAGTCCTAATCCCTGGTAAAGCATATTGTCCTCGTTTGGTTCTTGTGAGCATATCAACACCAGGGGGCACCATATAAAAGAGCAGAGGTTTCTAGCTGGCTGCCTCTTGTTTGTTGGTGCACAGACCGGCCCCACTTCCGTGTTTGCCGTGTTCAAAAATGGATAAAGGTGGTGTTGTAGGAGCTGTGTTTCTTGACCTAAAAAAGGCATTTGACACTGTTAATCTAAGCTTTCCAGTTTTAACTTTTCTTCACAAACACTTAAATGGATAGAATCTTATTTGTTTAACCGATCTCAGTATGTGAGAGTTCAAAATCATGAATCTGCTGACCTTCGTCTGTCGACAGGGGTCCCACAAGGTTCAATCCTGGGACCATTACTATTTTCGCTATATATCAATGATTTACCATCTGTATGTCCTGACACAAATAATCCAAATGTATGCAAATGACACTGTAATATATGTACATGGAAGCAATATGACACAAGTCGCTAATGAACTGACAAACACCATGGTTCATGTAACAACTTGGTTGGAACAATGCTGCTTGCAAATACATATTTGTAAAACAGTATGCATCTTCTTCACCAAAACAAAGTCCTCTTGTGTTGCGCCAGATGTTTTTGTATCAGGGGAGAGGCTACAGGTGGTGTCACAATACAAGTACCTTGGAGTCATGATTGATTCAACACTCAATTTCAAGGCTCAGGTTAAAAAAGTATGTAATAGGGTCAAATTCAGTCTGTCGAATTTTAGGTTCACCAGAGATTACATGTCAACTGAGGCATCTCTGATGTTCACACACTCTATGGTTCTCTCACACATCACCTACTGTTTAACGACCTGGTCATATGCCAGTACAACAACATTAAAACCACTGGAGTCATTGTACAAACAAACACTCAAAATACTGGACAAAAAATCTGTTTATTCGCATCACTGCCCAATACTCAAAAAATACAACTTATTGAGCTGGGAAAAACTCATTAAACATATTAATGCTTGCCTTTTTTACAAGATTGTCCACAGCCTTACCTCACCTCCTCTTAGACAGTTTATTATCATACGCACAACTGCAACTAGGATAACAAGAGGTGCAGAGAGAGGAGATTGCATTATTCCACTCAGAAAAAGTTCTTTCAGTCAGTCTTCATTTTCTGTGAAAGCTGCTCAGCAATGGAGCTCAATCCCATCTACAATCAGAGACCAGACTACGTTTAGTTTATTTAAATCCCAACTCAAAACATGTTTAGTGAGGAATCAGCTCTGCCAACACTGACACAATCCTCTGCTCCTTACAACCCACTGCCTGTGTTTTATTGTTCTGTCTTTTTATTCTTTTATTTAAGTATTCCAGTAATGTATGTTGCATGTTTTAATTTGATTGTATTTACTTGTTTACGTTTAAATGTGTTTTAGGTTGACTTATAACATCTGTCCAGGGACTACAGGGACAATGCCAAACATTTAGAATGCTGGATTACAACACTTGTGAGATATAACAGGACGTCTGTAGGGACTTTGTTAGTAGTATTCAGGTTAAGAACATTAAAGGGGCCCTATTATGCTCATGTTCAGGTATGTTGCGCCTCTACTTTGACATGTTAACATGCTTTAATGTAAAAAAAAAAGGCTTTATTTTTCATTCATTAATCATTACTTTTGCAGCACTTCTTTCCCCCCTCTTTCTGAAACTGAATGTGGCAGCGGGCGTGGCTGGCATTCTCCTGGCTGCAGATGAGGCACACCTCTTCCCAATCACCTCATCTTCCTCCTCCATAAAAGCCCAGTCCTCACTCCACTACTCTGCCAGATGATTCCATGTAGTTGGATGAACCAGAGTGCCTCTCTTTGTTCCAGAGCTCTTATTTTGAGCCAACTCTCAACTCTAGTGTTTTTTCCTTGGACAACTTTTCACCGGATATTTTTCAGCTGACCAGCTATCTTCCTGCCATCAGGGCATGCCTTTTTTGTTAGCATTTTTTATTAATCACCTTGAAAACCTTACCTCAATCAGACTCTGCTTTGGGCTCCTTTAAATAACAGAGCGTCACATATAACACACTAAAGGAAAGGGAAAACACCAAAAAGCATAATAGGCAGGGGTGCACATAACTTGTACGCATGTGCGGCAAAAATCTGAAATGCGTTCCGTCACTTGTGTCACTAAGCGCCTTTGCGTACCGATGCGTCCAGAAGGCGCTTAGATCACTGGCCGTGCACAAACGGGGGTGCTGTTAACGTCGGAATTGTGCCAAAATTACGCAAACCAGCTGTGGAGGGAGACTCCCCTGTGCTGTGCACATTCTGTGCCCCGCACACACACTGGAGAACTGCGCAAAATCGGCTGATTACAACGTTCACGGCACGCTCAGCACCGCTTGCATCTATCTTGTAGTCCAATACTAACCGCACAATATTTACTGACAGTGAGCTGTGAAAATATAACACTGTGCAGACGTGGAACATTCTGCTGCAGTATAATTCACTATTTGATATAAGACTAACATTCCTGACAATAGATCTCAATAGTCATCTTTTATGGTGTACATGCCTTTTTAATAATAACATTTTTGAATGGAACATTCTCAACATGAATGCATGAATCCAAATAAATATAACTTAAATATGTGGAAAAATACTGTGTCTGAAATGTGTAATTGAAATTAGATGTTAGCTTTTTGTTTTGATGTATATATATGTTGTATTCCAGTCTCCCTTCAGATATGTTAAGTGGCATGTCATTCAACACAATGCTGCTCACCTCCTTCAGTTGGGAGAAAAGCTGGTTCAGGTTCAGCATTATGGGGGGACAGGGCTGCTGAGCCTAAAGATGGATCTATTGGTCCTGGCACCAGGGGGAGGGACAACTGATTTAGTATGAATAGCTGCTAAACATCTAACTGCATTTATTAAATGTCAGCTAAAAGAGGAGTGAAATGAAAAACCTCTGAATTTTTTACAATTATTATTTACAATGGACTACGCTTAGCTAACAGACTAATTTCCACCACTCATGGACCACACCCACCTTTTCTTTTGAAAAACTGGGTGACATACTGTCGCCCTTTAGTCCCTCTCTCTTGTCTTTCTCTCCTATCTTTTCTTTTTTGAAAGCCTGACTTTGTGAGTTGTTGAGACATCGTACACACGTAAGTACTAGCATCCCTACTCCTCATGCTCTCACTCTCTCTCTGCTAGATAGGGCCGGTGCCACACCGCGTGTGGAGGCAGGACCAAACCATTACATGTAAATAGAGGGGGGTGTACAGAGGCTTTGGATAATTAACTTTTGGAAGAAAATAAGTTAAATGAATAGCAAGTTTAGTGAGTACATTATCAATATAACGTTCTGTTAATGTTAATTATTGATGAATGATGAAAGGTTACTTACATTTTTTTTTCTTAATGTTCTCAAATTGTTGGGGCCCCTGTCAGTCACGGGCCCTTAGAATCGTCCTAAATGTTCACCCCCTTACGGCGCCCCTGCCCACACCTGTTAGCCTGTTCCACCATTCTTCGTTTTCCGAGGCTAGGAAGGATTCTTGCCTCGCTTCTGAAGGATCTGACTCGGAAGACATGTCCTACCAAGGAAGCGTCCTCGACATTGAGAAACACCCCCTGACTGAGAAAGTTATGTGCAGCCCTGATAATAGGTCCCTTTAAGGAAGTCTCACGTATTATCTGATCAAAATCCAAACTGCTGCTCAGGCAGTTCAATGAGAGAAGAAGCTGCACCCCATGATTTATACCATGATTGTTTATTGGACATTACTTTGTAATATGTTTAAAGACTTTCTATTTTCCACATATTACATTGAAGACTGTTGTACAAGTCTTGAAGTCAGTAACAAACGCATGTTTTCCTTGTGTGTATCTCAGGGCTCTTCTCTTGGGGTTAGGCGGGGGCCGCGGGGCTCAGGACGGGGCCAGGGGCAAATGGGGTGGATAGCTGCGTCCGATCCATGGCAGTGGAATGAGTGGAATGGGGGCATATGAGGAGGGGGAGGAGGGCCACCAACACCACCAGCAGGGGGAGGAGGAAGCCCCACAGTACCTTCGGACCTACATATGGGCTCCCGCTCACCATCGCCGAGGGCAGTAGAGTTCTGTTAAGAGCAGACCCAACAGAGTCAGTGTAAGTGAAATGCTGCCAGTCGTGACAGTAACTAAGTATACTTACTCAAGTACTAAAAGTACTGTTTTGACATAAGTTTTCTTTGCTTGAGTATTTTTCATTTTATTTTAGGCAAATGTTATACTCCCCTCCATTTATTTAACACTCACAGTTACTAGTAGCAGTGAATACACATAATACTCTGATATGATATGATGCAGTACTGTATTACTATTCTACCCAGTATTTGACCAAGTATCTATATTGTCTCCATACTAACAAATTACAACATTAAAATGCTCTTTTAAGTATTTTTGGGTGAATCTCTTTGGTATTCCATAACAATACAATACTGTGAACACTTTCGTTTTGCACATTAAGTAGGTATACTGTAAGTATATTTTGCTAAAGATATTTCTGTATTTTTACTTAAGTGGCATTTTGAAAGCAGGAATGTTCCTTCTGATGGAGTATTTTTGGACTGTAGTATTTTCTCTTTTAGTTAAGTAAAGGATCTTCCTCCATCTCTGATATCTGCACAGATATCTGGTTAGACAATTGATCAATAATGGATATAGAACACATGGATAGTATTATGAGTGTTTATGTGTAGAATGCGGACTCACCATTGGAGGGTAGTATTCACACTCAACAGACCTGAGTCCCTTGGATTTGGAGTAAGATGAACGGCAGTAAGCATGGCGCTTCAAAGAGAAAAGAGAGAGAGACAATTATCTCAGTGGGAAACACTGTGATTGCATTATAAAAAACGTCACACGACATAATGACGGTCACTTGATGTACAGTGTCGGTAACATGAAAAAATCCTTCACATGGCATGAAGTCGATCTCATGATATCAAAGTCATAGTCAAAGTCAATAAACAGTCAGTAACATCACATAACGTTGGTCACATGTCACATTATATAACATTTGTCCCACAACATAATTTCGGTCACATAACATTACACTGGTCAAACGATATCAAATTGGTAAAATGAGAGAAATTCTGAACATGACATATTGTTAACATTAAATAATATCTGTCGCATAATATAATGTTGGTAACACGACATGACGTATGTCAAACATCATAAAGTCGGTAACATGACATGAAGTGGATCACGTGTTATAAAGTTGGTCGCATGACTTAACGTCTGTCACTTGACGGAAAGTAGTCAGGGGAAACAATGTCAATCATAAAGTCGGTCACATGACATTACATTTGTTGGTAATATGATAAAGTACCATCAATAAAATGATGGAAACATTCTTAGACCTATTTCCATATTTTGTTGTTTTTGAGATTTATGTTGGCACCATTTGTTTGTAATATTTACACTGAGGAAAATCATTTGCTTACTTAAAAGGGATAGTGTGAGTCAAGGTAACCTATAGACCAAGTCATTGAGATCTCCCCATGTGTTTTAAGTAGCATTTAAACTGGAAGTCAAATGTGTCTTCGTCTGATAGTTTCTTGCAAATTCAGTGATTACTGTCAAAGTGTGTCTTCTATTGGTACGAGTTGTACTTACAGCTCGATCAGGGCAGAGGGCTTTGCATGCCTCAGGAAGGATTCTGGATCCCATTGGGCAATGGGACTCCACGAGGGCAATCTGAGCCCAGTAGTGAGACCCCGTCATCATCAACCACTGAGAGAGGAGGACATAACACTGCATGATGCTCCAAGTGTGTGTGTGTGTGTGTGTGTGTGTGTGTGTGTGTGTGACACCTAGCATTACTATCCTTGTGGGGACCTACATCTGTTTACACAGTCACGTGTGGGGACTCGCCTCCCTTATGGGGGGTCCCCATGAGGGGGATCATTAATTTTAGGGTGAAGACTTGGTTAGGTTTGGGAAAAGGGCAGTGCTCCGGCTCTCGGAGATAATATTGTGGTTAAAAAAAAAACTTTCAAAAAACTCCAAGGGAAATACATACAATGTTTCTAAATGCCCTGTTAAAAGTAATACAAATAAGTAAAATCTATTAAAAAAGCAAGAGGAGACCAGAGAGACAGAGCAGCGGGGCCTAAAGATCCCTAAAGGATGTGGCTGACAAGGACCCGTCCTAAGGGAATCCTTCAGAAGGCCTAGCAAAGGTGTAAAAACATTCACGAGACAATATCTTCAAAAAGCATGCAGATAAACAATAACAATTAATAGAGCAGTGTAGTGTAGAGCACGACATATGTCCCGCCAACACGGTGTGTGTATTTGGATTCTTTACCCCGATTTTAATCCGTCCCACGTCCTTCAGGATGAAGTAGTTCTGGTTGGTGGTGTTCTCGTTGACTCTCTGCACAGCTTCTTTTACAGACTTCATACCCTCAGGGTCATGAAGTGAGATCAGATTGGGGCAGTCAGGGCAGATGCTCACCATCTCACTGTCTGTTTTCACTACACACACACATAGGCACACAAACACACACACTATTATGTATTTGTCATAACGAATAGTTTCCCCAAATCTAATTATATGGTAGTAGTAATGTAGAGATATGTAGACATGAATAGCACCTTCTTAGCTGAGTGGTTGCAGTGGGCCTTTGGTGCATGTCATACTCCTTGCTCACCCCCGCCCAAAACTATCTAAAAGTTAAAACCCTAACCAGGGTTTTTGGAAGATTGTCCATTATCAATGTTCTGTTGTGTATCAGGCGTGTTGAATGAGACCCACCTTGTCGCGTGTCACAATGATAATTTCTGACTTTGGCGTCACCATTTGTCACATTAATCCTCACGGAGCAGTTAGCCATCACCGCCTATAGAGAAACACAGAGCTTGTTCTGACCTCACATAACCAATAATCATACGTCAATCTGGCTTTACATGAACGTGACACAATTTGGTTAAAGAGTAACTGATCCAACACTTACCCGATCAGTCTCTAAACGGATCATACAGTCCTCAAAGTGCGTAGGGTTGATGTTGTGGCAGGTTGTCTCCATAAGGTCCAACTGCAGCTCGATTTCACAGCCGTCATCGACCTGCAAACACCAGAGAGTGTAAGTCACATTTCATTTTCATTTAGATGACACCTTTATCTAAAGAGACCTACAATAAGAGCAAATATAGAAACTCAGAACCCCAAGAAACCTGCAAGTACATTTGCTTAAAATAAGCCATATGTGCACTTTAAAGAGTTCTGCTGCAATACTCTCATATTACAAATGTTTTAAATACTACATTTTGTTTCATTTGTGTCAGCGGTACGGTTAAAACAGATGTGTTTTCAATCTATGAAGCAAGATGTGTAGACTTCCTGCTGTCCTGATATCAATGGGGAGCGTATGGTTTAACCATGTCCTGGATGTAGGAAGGACCACATCCAATCACAGCACTCTAGGCCAGCCCCAGTGTCTTGAAGCAGAATCGGGCAGCTACTGGTAGCCAATGAAGGGAGCGGAGTAGCAGAACTTAGTGAGATGGAGCTTTTTTTGATTTCCCTACACCACCCTGACACACTATCATGTCTTTGGAAATCTACAATATAAACATATTGTTTAGTGAGCACATAATAAAAGAGACTGTTGAGGTCATTTAAATACATTTTTAATTACATGATGAAATATCCCTATTTTAAAGCTCACCTATTATGCTATATTTGAACAAATTATATTATAGGGCCATATCTATACAAAAGTGCCTCATAACCCTCTGTTTCCGTCCTGTTTCAAAAGGGTCAGTAGCTTCAAATAAAACCTGCACGCCCCTTTCCGCATGCAAGCAGTGAGCTCTGAGTCTGTGAAGAGAAGAATATCTACTCTACCGGCAGAGGTCAATGTAAAGCCAGTCCACATTTTACTAATGTCGTCATGACTGCAGCAAATCTGGATCAGCTCCGTTGTACCGCCGTTTTTAGAGATAAGGAGGAAAAGTAGGGTTGTATTTTCTGACACTTTGTGAGTCTCCTTACACATATGTATGTATAAAAGACATCAAAAAGTGCATTTTGCATAATAGGTGACCTTTAATATCTCACAATTGTATCTCTGTCACAATTATTTTAAAGAAAAAATTGAATATAAATTGATAGGTTTTCTTCTGTTAATTCAATGATTTAATTCGATCGGCTTTGAAAATACATTTCAGGAATGGTTTCTTTGGTGGTTGTAACACTGATTATGTTATAAGTAAGAAAGTCCCCTGTGGGCCGATAACAGAGTGTGGACCAGCAGCTGTTTTTATAAATAAATATGTAAAAAAAAAATCTTCATTTTGTTATAAAAATTACATTTTATAATATTCTGCTGCATTTTGTGATGAACAGCTTGCACACACATTTCGCACATTTTTTAGTAAGTCATTACATATTGCAGGGGGTTAGACTTTTTTATATGAAAATTTAATGATGCATGCATTATTATATAACTAAACGGATGTCTTCATCTGTAAACATGTTTTTTGTCTTTATTTAACAGTGCACATACTGGACATCCAAGAGGTGTTACGACACGCGATGAAGGGGCCAAGGCTGGAACCCAACCTGTAACGTTGTCAGGCTTGGGGGTTAACGGGTTACATGTAACAGGATTACGTAATTACGATACATAAAAAGAAAAAGGTAACTGTATTCCCTTACAGTTACATAAAAAAATACCTAATAAGATTACTATTACATTTTAAATGAGGGATTACTAGCCGGATTAAAATATGAGTTCTCTGTAAACTGTACTGCTCTGTAGGCTAATACTTTAAGTGTGAATCTATACGCCTACTGCCTGAATATGCTTTATGGTTTTTTCACTTTCTTTGGTTCATTTTTTCTATTTATAATTACGTTTGGTGAACCTATATGATCATAAAATAGTGTGCGTGTGCTTAACTGTATGTTATAAACTAAAACAGAGCATTTTCTGTCAGCTCAGATTTACTGTCACAGCAGAACTGAATCAATACATGGATCAGGACCAGAACACATCACAGACATGTTTACAGAGTTCTGTTTGCTGAAGCAACCTTTAGTCACTATGCTGTCCATCTTAAAACTGCTCTAACCCTCAAAACAGAAAAAACACACGGTTAGGATGATAATGTTGAGTTATTTGTGTTCTTCATATGTTTTACACTTATTTTACACTTTTTCTTTTACAAAAGTGGTAACATTTGCACTTTTATGTGTCTCAAGATAACTGCTTAAACTTCCATACTTCAATAAAGAAAGTAGGTATTTTGAGTAATGCAAATTATTTGTACCTTTTCCACTTTGTTGCCTTTGATCTCACTCAGCTTGAACTTGTAGCCATGGTCGTGGTTCTCGTCGATGTGATGTGCAGCCATCCGTGCCGCCGCAGCACCTCCATCCTCGCTGCAGGTCACCGGCTCCACAGCTGGAGCAGCGCTGCAGAGCAGAGCCGTCGAGCACAGCAGCAGCAGGGTGGGTAATCCCTTCATGATGCTGAGATACATGAAGGAGACGGCTGCAGCGAGGACCCTTTATAGACCTCAGAGGGAGGGACAGATACAGGAGGTTAGTGATGGAGACTGAAGAGGGGTAGCATGAGGACAGGGCCGCACAAAGGACTTTAACCATGGCACTGCATGTTCACTCAAACAGTTTGTATACTGCCAAACTTTTCCTGGCACTGTAACATTTCTACTGAAGCAAGTCAAATAAAGAAACTGTCAGTTGCATCGCAGCTTTACAAGATTGTAAAATCTTATATCTCATATATGCCAATTTGTCATGCTGGAAGGAGATTGTGGCCAACATTCAGACCTACGAT
>CALSBZ010029691.1:35877-47738 GCA_943591055.1 Gobionotothen gibberifrons
TTCAGGTGTATATCAGTATGTAGTGTCTCTACTTTAAAGAGTCCTCTCCTGCTGATGTTCAGGTGTATATCAGTACGTAGTGTCTCTACTTTAAAGAGTGCTCTGACCTGGTGAAAGCTCTCCTCAGTGGGAAGTCTCTGAAGAAGGGGACTTCCTGCAGATCCCTCCACAGAACTGACTCTCTGAACCACTCTGACAGACTGAGCAGTCCTCCATATCCTCTTTGCGTCACATGGAGAACAGAGTGAGGAGAGAAGATGTAGTGTTCGGATCCCGCTGCACTGCAGGGCACCACCCGCAGGTCATAGGGTCTAAAGAAGGAGGAAACATTCATATGTATTCATAGTTTAAAGGCAAGAAACACCGGTTACATGTAGAGGTTGTGGGCTGTTTGGCTTCCACTACTTGTCTTCTTTCAGACTAGAGAAAACACCTCAAATCCACATCCAGGAGTTTATTCCACTCTCTTTGTGTCTCTATCCTGTTTCTCCACACACACGCATTCACACACACTTCACACACCATTCACACACACTTCACACACACTTCTTTGTTAGAGCACACAACCGAAAAGGAGCAAACATAAAGATATAAGGATGTAAAGATTAAAGGATAAACCAGACAGTCAATCAAGAGAGCATTTAACTTTAAAGTGATATTTTTAAAGGTCACCTATCATGCGTCATATCGGACGCAAATCTGGATCAGCTCCGTTGTTCCCCCGTTTTTAGAGATTTGGGTACGGAGGAAAAGAGAGAGGGTCTTATTTCCTGACGCTGCGTGAGTTCCCTGACACACCAGGGACACACCGGGGACACATCTTTATGTATAAAAGACATCAACAAGTGACTTTTTCATGATAGGTCCCCTTTAAATTTCAAAAATCACTGGTTTCAGCTTCTTCAATGTGCCGATTAAAGTTGAACAAATATCTGTGAGATTTGGATTGTTGGTTGGACAAAAGAAGACATTTGAAGACGTAAAAATTCCAGATTGTTTTGTCTTTCTGACATTTTATTAACCCCACATCAGAGTTTCCGTTAGCCGGTAATTACCGGACTATGACCGGTAAAATATGCTGCTATTTTATGCTGTATTTGTTCTTAAATGTCTTTTGCTCCACATGCCGTTACTGTCTCACTTTACTACAATCTAAAAGCCTCAATCTCAAAGCTTATTATTTAGACACTCTTTATAACTACGCACATGCAGGAAATGGCTTCTTATGGCAGATGTTTCTAAAGGGACACAAAGAGACTTCCTCTTGACCAATATGTCATCAACATGAATATGAACCTGGCTCGATCACATGTTCACATCTCTATAGGATTTCTATCCAAACGTGTGATAGATACCTGTAAGAGTCTCCCTCCACTTCCTTCAGGTAGAACAGCTCCAGCTCTCGTCTGCCTCTCCTCTCGGTGAACATTTGAAACACCTCTGTGCCGCTGAGAGGATCTGGAGCTGCTTTCCCATTCTTCACAGCTGTTATCTTTTTATCCCTACATGTTGGGACTTTGGTTGATTCAGCTTTCTCTGTGAGGCTGAGACAATAAAACAGGGTGTAAACAAACAGAGTGTAACGCAGTGTGTCCAAGGCCATGACACACTTTGTCCAATTACAGACCGTCATTATTGGTGTGATAAAAGTATTGTATCTATAAAATAAATCAGCTAAATATGTAACATTAGATAAATAAGGAATCTGTCAAAGCTCTGGGAGGAAAGTGAGAAAAACATTTGGTGATCATTTTGAATATTACACATTTCTGTATAATAAGACCTCTTCTCCACAGCCCTCCACTTTAAATGATACTGTACGTTGTCATATATTCACTGTACTACTTTTATGTTTCTTCTTTTGTTTAATGTGAAATTGTTTATAAAATATTTGCTTTTTATAACCTTTCTATCTATAATTGTTATTTTGACTTGCCTCTCACAGATTTGAAGTAAAGACACTCATACCCAATGTGTTTAATATAAGAATGAATTCAAGTGTAAGTACCTGTGTGCTGTGCTCTCATCAGGAGCTCTGATGGGGATGTCGGCCCCCAGCGCTGACGCCATCATTCGGGGTCCTTCGCTCCACTTTGTGTCCCCTCTGGCTCTCTGAGGTCCGACCTGTGCGATGAGGCGAGGGAGATCCATCACAGAGAGAGGTCTGTCAGAGGGGAGAGGGGGGAGGCTGAAGAGAGGCCTGGCCACTGAGAGAGGAGGGGGTTCAGGGGAGAGAGGAGGAAGAACAGTCCCCTTCTTCACCCTGGATCCAGACCTGGAGATGTGTTTGCTTTGAGAGGCTCCATCCGGGGATCTCTTCTCTGAGTTAGCTAACATGCTGCTCACCTCTCTGTGAACACCGTCAGGAGGTTAGCTAACACAGACGGTGTGTTGGAGGTCTACATGTACTCTGGTATATCTGAAAGACAAATCAAAAAGGGAAATACATGAAGCGTGAATCATTGGCATGTAACTATCCTGTGTCATGTTAACAAGACACAAACCACATAGACATAGAGATACAGATTTACATGAAGTTAGCTTTGTCTACATAGAACAAGTTCTTTACTGTAACCAACAATTACTCAATTAGTAACCACATTGGTGCCTTTTTCACTGCGCAAAGAGTACTTTGACTGTAGTACTTTGACTATATTTGACTACACAATGAATACTATACCTTAAGTACTTTCACTACATATTACTGTACAGCCAATACACTTCAAGTACTTCTACTACACAATTAATGAATACTATAACTCAAGTACTTTCACTGCATATTACTGTACAGCCAATACACTTCAAGTACTTTCACTATATTTGACTACACAATGAATACTATACCTTAAGTACTTTCACTACATATTACTGTACAGCCAATACACTTCAAGTACTTTGACTACACAATGAATACTATACCTTAAGTACTTTCACTACATATTACTGTACAGCCAATACTTTTATAACTACATTTACTTCAAGAACTTTAAATACATTTCACATCAACATGAGGACGTCTCATTTAAATATTCCACTTCAACTACATTGTATTTAAAATGAATAAATAAAGTTAGCTAACACTTTGTGGTAGCTAACCCCAGCTAGCTCTCCTAGCAGCAGTGAATCAGAGCCGTTACTCTCTCTCTCTGTTTCTCACCTGCTGTTTAAACACGGCTGAACTCCAGGTAACGTCTCCACGGTGGTAAGAAAACACTTAGTGGCGTTTCTAAAGTTTAAAAAAGTACTTTAAATCAGCTCTCTAGCTAACAGGAGGAGGACAACAAACTATCTTCAGACTTTCTTACCTGTCTGCCGTCAGGGAGTAGCCATGGAGACGGCGCGTTGCCATGGTAACTGTCAGTTAACTCCAGAAGTAAGGGAACGTCACGTGGTTCTCAAACTGCTAATAATATTCGATTTACTGGAGTTTATTTATCCGATAAGAGCCGGTAAGAGTCGGAAAGAGCCGGTAAGAGCCGGTAAGAGTCGGTAAAACCACAGGAAAATCCAGTTAAACTGAAATCAGAGCAGTGCAGAACTCCTCAAAGTGTTTTCCTAAACTTCCTGGGTAAAAACTCAGAGGTCAAAGCGTAGTTTGAGTATTTTCTGAGGCACAAACATACATTTTAACATTTTCATATTATAAAGGTTTTTGCCATAGAATTTAATATGTGATTTAATATGAAGCCAACACCAATAAGGCGTTTAAAATGCTCTGATTGCTACATACTCATCAGGAAGTCCAGAATCACCATATCCATGAAGTCCAGCAGCCTCGTGCCTTTGTTATATGGAGGGGTCTTTTTCACTGAGGAGCAGTAATCTGGGTCTGTCTCCCACCTGAACACACATCAATTAACAACACTACATTCATTGTGTATATATACCACTTTAATGCATGAAAAAATGCCTTAATCTCGTCAGTCAAAGTGTTTTCTATTTCATTTAACTGAAAAATAAACCCTTACTTTACCAAGTCTCATTTTCTGCAACACAAATAATTCAGATGCCAGAATGACATCTTATTTTTGATCCATTTTAAACCCTTCTTTGGTCTCATATTTGGGCTTTAAGGTTTAGGGGAGGAGATATGTTGCTGCAAAAGGACATTTACAAAAGCATTCATCTGTTTGCTAATTATTTATCTAACATATCATATTGCATTTACTTGTAGACTCTTCTCGCACTATTTCTATTTTTTCAAATGTTGGCCACTTTGTGATGTCATAACGATGTTTTGTCTTGTGTAACCATTAGCCAATCACCAACCAAGGTATCTGTACTTCTGCTTGAGTAAAGGATGTGTGTACTTTTGCCATCTCTGCTAATGTGCACATGACAATAAAGCCTTGAATATTGAATCTTAAGGGACTCCAGATGGCTAAAAACGTACTGAAAATGACCCCAAAGAGACAGAAAGGACCCAAAAAGAAAATGTAATGAATTATTATTATTATAATGATTACTTGGCCCTCTTGCTGCGGCTGTAGGAGCGTCTCCAGGGGGACCTCCAGGTGCGGCGGGGGGCCAGGGAGAGGTCGGGCAGCATGACCCCCAGAGAGGCCTCCATCAGGCGGGGCCGACCACACACTGCGTGCTCTGTGGAGCAGTAGTACGAACACTGGCCGTAGAAACACTCACTGCCCACTGGGGGGCGCCACAGGGGAACACAGGAGAGGAGAGAAGGAGAGAGAATAAGAAGAGCATACTCTGCTAAACACCTGAACTCTTTAAAGAACGTCCATAACATTCATCTGTTTGCAACTTATATATATTCCAATTACTTTTATATAGACTCTCCTTGCACTATTTCTATTCTACTTTATTGTGTTGCTCTGTTGGAGGAGCCTGTGACCTCAGATTTTCATTGACACATTTACACTAACTACTAAAAGGTACCATGGGGAACAGGAATTAGTTTTGGTTTCAAGACCCTGGTTCAGAGGATACCAAGAAAGACAAGGTCAACTTAACTAATGGGCATTTAAGTAAACACTTGAAGTAAACGGTTGTTTTGTAAACATTGAGTGTTCTTGCATTTTAATGTGTGTTTTTTTAAACCTCGGGACTGTGGGAAACAGTATTTAGATCTTTATGTGTGTACAAACATATTTTGAGATTGACAATAAAGTTGACTTTGACTTTTGACTTTGACTGATTTAATACAGAGGAATAGTTTCGGCGAAAACTAAAAGGTAGCGTGGGGTCAGATTACAATGTGATGATCAGTGGAGGGTCAGGTGATCAGTGGAGGGTCAGGTGATCAGTGGAGGGGAGAGTGATCAGTGGAGGGGAGAGTGATCAGTGGAGGGTCAGGTGATCAGTGGAGGGTCAGGTGATCAGTGGAGGGGAGAGTGAGCGGTACCTGGGGAAGTGAAGAAGGTCCGAGCCAGTTTACGGTCTGTCGTCACGTCCTTAATTTCCTCCACAACATCCACCAGCCTCCCAACAACAGGGGGGATTCTCCTGAAGCCCAGCACCCTGAGGGGGAGGACGGGGGGATTCATTTGTTTGTTAAATAGAATAAAAAGAGGAGGAGAGGAGAGGAGAGGAGGAGGAATCAAGGAAAAGGCCAAAGGTGTCAGGGAACCACCTGGACCCCTACCTACGAAATGTCACCATACAGACAATGAAGACTGACACACATTGACAAGATAAAAACTAAAAATGACTGCCTATAAAAAGAAGTTCACAAAGAGACACTTGACGCAGTGCTGAAAGCATGTTTACCTGTCCAGGTGAAACGCTGCGATCTCTGCGTTGTGTCTCTCAAAGTCTGAGAAGTAGTACAGGTTGTAGTTGGTTTCTTCATCTCTCTCCTGCCTGTCAGACAGAGACACATTCAACTTTAATGCATTTTGACATCAAGTTAATTTTTTCTGCTTAAAGCTTTGAATAGAGCTGGGGATATATTGACATGTCAAATATTATGAAATGAGACTAGACATCGTCTCAGATTTCAGATATCATAATATATGTCTTTTCCTGGTTTTAAAGGTCCCATGTCATGGCAGTGTTGTAGTCAAGTCACCAATTCACGAGTCCAAGTCACTCTCGAGTCCCCACTCTTCGAGTCCAAGTCCGAGTCCGAGTCACCCAAGGAGTGTCCGAGTCGAGTCCGAGTCCGAGTCATCATTATCTGTGTTCGAGTCCAAGTCCGAGTCCAAGTCATCATTATCTGTGTTCGAGTCCGAGTCCAAGTCTGAGTCACCCAAGGAGTGTCCGAGTCGAGTCCGAGTCCAAGTCATCATTACCTGTGTTCGAGTCCAAGTCCGAGTCCAAGTCATCGTGCGCGAGAATTCACGAGTCCAAGTCCGAGTCGCGTCAATCAGTGCGCGAGTCCGAGTCGAGTCACAAGTCCCGAAAATCGGCACTCGAGTCCGACTTGAGTCCGAGTCCAGGACTCGAGCACTCCATCTCTGTGTCATGGCCATTTCTACTGATCATAGTTCCATTGTTGAGGTCTACTAGAACAGATTCACATTGTTCAATGTTCCAAACTCACATTGGTTTCTCTACAGCATCTCTGTATAGTCTGTGTATTCACTCTCTGTCCTACACGCCTTGTTGGAGCTCCTATCATGATATTATATTTTTCTTCATCGTGCCCCGCCCAGCTGCAACTAGCAGTTTATTTCATTGTTGATTAATCAACATATTTATCCTCGATTCATGGGTTTGTCTAGAAAATATGAGAACAACTTTGAGAACGTTTTGTTTTTTTACGACCACTCCAGTTAGTAAGAGTTGTCTTTTAAATATCTTGTTTTGTCAGTCAATATATTCACTTTGACATGTATATAATAAGCAGCACATCTCCAGATTAGAGAGGATAACAACTCATTTAGAATAATTACCTAAAAGATTAATGAATCATCCTAATAAGTGTTGAATCATTTCTGTAAAATTGACTTGAGATGAGCAGAGATGGTCCTTGTAAGTACAACAACAATAAATGTCTCAGTTGTCTAAAGGCTCATAAATAACTAAATATGCTTCATTGTGTTCAGATGATTCTCAGCTGTTGTGTTTCCGACTCACTTCATGGGCTTCAGCAGCGCCTGTCCGTAGTTTGTGAATGTCATCACCAGCTTCAGCTGCGTCCCCCCGGACTTCTGCACTGAAAAAAACCAGCATAGAGAACGTTTCCATGGCAACACAGTGAACACACACACACATATGACATGCTGTGACAGAACACATTGGCCATTAATGGACACACTCAACAATATGTGCGTCATCTCCGACATATAACAGGCTTCAAGTGTGTCACATCTCTCACACACACACACACACACACACACACCACGTCTCCTGCTATATTTAGCGTGACATTGTGTTACATGCATTCATTCCCATCAGTGCTCCCAGCATCTCTCATGTCTTATAGAGCATCATCACAAGCGTCACAGGATTTATCCTCAAAGTTTTTCCTGTACATGATATCCATTTATCTTTTAGAACGATATATCATTTCAGTATTTCTTCATCTTTGTTTCAACCTGTTTGTTCAAGGGCTGTCTTCTATTAATCGTTTTGTTGACTGGTCATTTGTTTTGGTCTTAATCGACTTTTTTTAGTCCTTAAGACATTTAGTATTATTTTCATGGTGTTTAACAAATATCCCAAAAGCTTCACATCTCTGGTAAACAGAGAAGAAGAAACTCACTTTTTCAGATCAAGATTCAACATTCAAGTCAGAAATCTGAGAAAATTATATAATTTTTGTGGAAAAGTCATAATTCGGAAAAAGGGTAAACATTTCGGAGAAACGTTAACATTCTAAAAATATTGAAATTCTAAGAAAAAGTCCAAATTCAGTCAGAAATCTGGAAATACATTTTTTTGGAGGAAAAGTTAAAAGTCTCAGAATAAAATTTCAGAAAAAAAGTCAAAATTCAGGAAAAAAGTCAGAAATCCTGTCAAATTTGACTGGTGTCTTTGGCTCAAGGGGTAAATGGATGCCTAACAACCAGAGGGTTGGTGGGTCATCTCCGAGCATGAGTTGTTGTGGGAGGCAAGATGGCGAAAGATGTGTGTGGGTGAAATGGTAAAGATGGCGTGAGTTGGAAGGCCGGTCAACACGATACAGAAGTATAGAGGTACAGAGCGGCTGGCCAGCCTCAAGGCCCGGACACACCAAGCCGATTTCGGCCGTCGATAGAAGTCGGGGAGGAGGCGTGTGGCGCAGTGGATAGAGCCTTGGTGTTGGGATCAGGGGGTCACAGGTTCAAACCCCACTGCAGTCAGCATGTCGTTGTGTCCCTGAGACACTTCACCCCAAAGTGCTCCTGTGGGGATTGTCCACAGTATTGAGTATGTAAGTCGCTTTGGATAAAAGCGTCTAACAAGTAACATGTAATGTAATATCTGGCCGTCGATGAGCATCCTGTCGCCATACTCAGATTGGTGTGTCCCGCACCGTTGTGTCTTTTCGGCCGACACCTTCCACCGGGAGCGGAGGCTGTCGGCAAAAGAAATCACTCTGATTGGCTGTTCAGCTTAGCGAATCAGTGCATGAGAAGCGAAACGGCTATCTGCTTCCACAAGCAACAGTCCAAGGGCTGATATCGCCAGTACCGCAGTAAACATGTTTTCGATTATAAGTCGCTATGTGAAACAGTCTGTGAAACCGTCTGTGATGGACGTGAGTGAAAATGGAACGCACACGCAGTCTGTCTTCTGGTTGCCTCTTTTGAATGATGAATACACACTACCGCCGCCTGCTGGTATGGAGAGTTATTGCCACTCACGCATGCGTAGCACGCGTACGTGCTACTTGGCCGTCGGCTGAAGCCTTTGCGGTGTGTTCCAGTGCGACACATGGCCAAGACGCAGAGACGTGAGGCGACACAACAGTCGGGTCCTTCGGGACGTGTTCTTTGGTGTCAGTTTGGTGTGTCAGGGCCTTAAGACGTGAAAAGAAACATAGGGAACACAAACTAAATACAAATATTTTTATTAAACACAAATAATAATAAATAAAATAATAATAATTAAAAAAATTAAATAAAGTCATAAAAAATTATAATGACAAGTAAAAATACAATGAATAAATCAATTAAATACAAAAATGATATCAGTACATAAACAACGAAATATCAAATAACTAATATTGATAACATATTAATAATGTTTAAATAAATGATAATAAAAACAATACAAAAACTTACAATAAAAAAGAAAGAAACAAAAAGGATAGTGACACAAAATAAAAGAATATATATACTTTAAAAAAACATAATAAAACAACTTTTACAAAAAATGAATAAAAATGAAATAATTACGAAAACAATAAAATAATAATTGAAAACACAATAATAATATTTAAAATAATAATAATAGTTCAAAAAGAAAATATTGAAACGCCCTCCGGGGGACAGTCCCCCTTCGGTGCGGAGGGGCTGCCGGGCTGGCAAATTAAACAATAATATAATACATAATACAAATGAAGCTCAAGTTCAACCAGGAAGACCGTCTTTACTCATTCATTTGCTATTTCAATTACTACTCTCTCTCCTCTCAATAAGTGATCGGGGGCGTCACTCCGCAGCTTAACCAATCACTTCGCTCTATTCTCACAAGCCTATCATAGCACTCTGCTAACTCTTTTAAATCTGCTCTCCCCCTCTGACAGCTGTCATTTCAGGTGACTCGACGCAACCCTCCTCCCCCCCTTTACACCTCCTGTCCCTCTGAATCCAGGGTCAAGCTAAGCCCCTCCCCTTCAGACCGAACCCAACTATCCATTCACCACCACCAGGGTCAAGCTAAGCCCCTCCCCTTCAGACCTAACCCAACTATCCATTCACCACCACCAATGTCCAAATGCATAAAAAATAAATCGTTAAGTCAATAAAAATACAAACCTAAATACAACAATTCTGAGAAAAAGTCAAAATTCCGGCGAAAAAGTTAAAATTCTCAAAAAAATGAAATTCTGAGAAAAAGTCAAGATTCACTTCCTTCCAAAACACTGCACCACCGACCATGTATATGCCCTTCACACTTTAATTGACACAAAACACAAAATGGTAAGATATTCACTAGTTTAATTGATTTCAAGAAAGCTTTGGACTCTATTTGGCATGAAGGGCTCTATCATAGACTTCTACATTGTGGTATAGGGGGCAACATGTACGATCTGGTTAAATCAATGTATTTAGGAAATAAGTGTGCTGTTAAAATTGCAGACAAACAAACTGAATTCTTCACCCAGAGAAGAGGCGTTCGTCAGGGTTGCAATTTAAGTCCCACTTTATTTAATATATATATAAATGAAGTTGCTGGTCAGTTGGATCAATGTGCTGCTCCTGGCCTCTCCCTCCTAGAGAGAGGGGTGAAGTGTCTGCTTTATGCTGATGACCTTGTTCTGATGTCTCCTACTGAACAAGGACTACAACAACAGCTGGACATAGTAGACCAGTACTGTAAGAGCTGGGCCCTGGCAGTCAATATGAAGGAAACTAATGTCATGGTTTTCCAAAAACGCCCCAGATGTCCGGAGAACGAATATCAGTTTACCATAAATAATCATATCATCGAACATAGTATGAGTTACACCTACCTCGGTTTAACCATAACAGCATCAGGAAGTTTCCACATGGCAGTGAATGCACTCAAAGAGAAAGCTGTTCGTCTTCATGTAAACTTGAACTTGGATATTATGACATACTATTCACCTGAAGTCAAATCCAATTTGTTTTTTAACTTTTGGTCACATCCCAACATTCACGTGGACCTAAACCTCCTCCGTACGCTGCTTCTGTCACGATCTTGGTGCGATGGCACGGTTTTAGTGTTGTCTGTCTGGTAATGGGTTTGGTTTTGCTGTTCTGTTCTCCCTGTCTCTTGTTTTCCTCCTGTGTCTGATTGTCTGATTGTGTTCACCTGTTGCCCCTCGTCCTGTGATTACCCCTCTCTGTATTTAGTCTTTCCCTGTGTTCCCCTGTCGGTTCGTTGTTTGTGTTTCCTGTCTCCCTCCATGTCACGGTCAGTTTTGGTAATATATCTTCCTTGTGTTTTATGTTATGTAATTTGCCATCTGCTTTTGGAATAAAGCTCGCATTTTGTTTATTGACCTTTTTTGTAGTCTGCTTTTGGGTCCTACCTTTTCCGTTTCATAACAGTTTCATAGATTTAAGCGCTAGCCTATTCCTTAAAGCGTTTATTTATCATTCTCATGCTGTTCGTCTTTGTGTATATTTGAACTTGGATATTAACGCATACAGTATAATTCACCGTATTTATTCTTCTCTGTACGTATAAATTAGATATTTATCTGAATGTGGTTTCCAGATGTTTCATTTTGAAAAAAAGTCAACATTCAAGTCAGAAATCTGAGAAAATATTATAATGTTTGAGGAAAAGTCCAAATTCGGAAAAAGAGTCAAGGAAACGTTAAAAGTAAAAATTCGGAAACAAAGTCTAAATTCCGGAGAAAAAGTAAAAATTCTCCAAAAATGTAATATAGGTGTTATAAAGCATCTATATTTTGTTTCGTGTCTCACCTGCGTTGACGACTTTCTGCGTGGCGATCTGCTGAGTCAGCGCCGCCATGTTCTGGTCCCGGTGAGCGAACAGCTGCCAGCGGGAAATACCAAGATGGAAGCGCAGCCAGGGGGGGTGAGAGTCACTGCTGCTGTTCCACCGGACGTCCTCGTTATCCTCCTCACTCGCACTCACCCTGAAACACAACCGGATAACTTTGTGGTACTAGAGAATGGCTGCACGATATATAAGATGAATGTGCGACAACTTCTTCGGTAACACATTATTGCGAGTAAGAAACAAATATTAAAGTGCAGTCTTTCTGCTGTATTATGCTCAAAAGATAACGTCATTTACAAAATTATAATTTT
>CALSBZ010029732.1:0-16623 GCA_943591055.1 Gobionotothen gibberifrons
CTTTTTCCTTGCCATTCTTTTTTCTTCAATCATAATCTTCCTTTTCTATAACCTGTCTTGTTCTCCTCTGCTTTCCAGGCGTACCCTCTCAGGTGGTGGCCTCAGGTTTACGACCCGGCCCTGAACGTTCCCCTCAGACTTTTAATGGTTGCATCCACAATGTCCGAATCAATGGGGAGCCTCAAGACCTGAGTTACCGAGGTTCAGGAGGAGCACGACCACAAGGGGTCGAGCCCAAGGTATAAACGAGGGGGAAAATTGTATTTTGCAACAAAAACCGGCATCATGTATTTAAAGTAGAATCTTTAAAGCAGTCTTTAGTGCCACAGTGAGAAATGCATTACTGAAAGAGAAAGCAGATATGTAGCAGAAATGTCAAATGACGAAATTAAAATACAAAATCTGTTATATTACTTTCTTTGAGAAGTTTACAATATTAACGTTTTTTGTTCTAGATAAATGTCTTTCCATTGTGAAACAATATTAACAATGGATGACAGGTAGTGTGTGGTATTCACGCAACATTCAAATGTTTTTCAGCTAACTGCCCCTCAGCTTTCTTCTGTTGTCAATAAAAGGCCCGTCCACTCACTTCCCCCCTGACAGTATTTTCTCCCTTTCTTCTTCTGTTAACAGAGTGAGGGCTTTCTCGCTGGGTGCCATTCCTGCAGTGTATGCGCCCAGGGTGCGTGCAGGGAGGGAGGAGAGACGGGGGTAACATGTGATTGTCCTCCAGGACGCAGCGGGGCCCTGTGTGATCAGACGACGGCACCAAGTGCCTGTCAGAACAGCAGGTGAGCCCAGGCCGCAGGAAATATGCATTGTTGTATGGGTCAGAAAAATCATATGGATTTACTGTATGCACTAATTTCTGCAAGTCTGATTCCCCCCCTCTAACCTGCCTTCCCTTTCCATCCATTCCCTTCCTCTCACTCCAGATGTGTTCAGGGTCTGTGTGTGCCAAAGGGTCAGTCCTACAGCTGCCAGTGCAGTGAAGGCTACCAGGGTCAGTACTGTGATCGACGGCAGGAGCCTCCAGCCTGCAGAGGGCAGCGCTGCGGACACGGGGAGTGTCACGTGTCCGAAGGAGGACAACCCATCTGCCACTGTCAGCCGGGGTACACCGGGCCAAGCTGTGACACAGGTAAAATGGAGGATGTTAGAAGAGATGGAGGAAATTATGACAAAATAAGTACATAGTGTTTAATTTGTGTGTTTTATGTCTTTGTTAACCTCTAGAGCTTACATGTCAAGGAGAGATGGTGAGGGAGCTGCTGAAGCGCTACCACCCCTTGAAAACATGCACGTCCACCACTAAGATTCCCCGCATGGATTGTCCCCGATCCTGCCAGGCAGCAGCGCCCTCGGGTGTTTGCTGTGGCGTCACCAAGAGCAGAAGAAGGAAGGCAGTTTTCCGATGCACAGACGGCACCTCGTACTCCGAGGAGATGGAAACTGCTCTGGAGTGCGGCTGCTCCAAGTGCCCGTTGTAACACCACCATTTGTTCGTTTGATTGGTAACACCCACCGCTGCCATTTTGTGAATTCTACAAGTCAACGTGACTGTTGCTCTGAGATTTTTTCACGTTGATGAACTCCACCAATATGTGATATTTTTTTTTACACATTCAGTTTGACCGCCACCGAGAGAAACCACAAACGAAAACAAAAATGGGACATGTGTGCGTGTTTTTTGACAGAGAGAAAATATATTGTAAGATATAAGTGAGAAAAAACATAGAACTTATTTTTATTATGGATTTTTTTTTTCTAAAAGATGATGAAAGGACTGATAAGTTGTGTGTTTCTTTTAATACGTTGATTATATAATGTTTTACATAGTATGGAAAGTTATTTTGTACCTTGTAAGGAGAAAAAATACACAACAAAATAGATTAACATTCCTTAAAAGTATATGAATTTGTATGTATGTATAAATCTATATAAATATATACCCTAACCCGATTAATTCTATATTTTCAAAGTGTATTTGCATGATGTTAATGTGAGTGCTGATAGCTCTGGACACTGAGAGAGGAGGGCCGAGAGTGAAGAGCTCCCTTGATGTCACACCAAGGAGGTGTGTGTGAGGAAATCTGTCTGTTTCTCTCCCTTTTGGAGAGAAAGGGGAAAACTGTATGTGCCTAGCTAACCTTCTTCACTATATAATGGACATCATCCTCACATGTGAGTTCATTGAAAAACCATAAAAGACTCTTTCTGCAGAGATGATCTAACACATTGATCTAATGTTGTGTTATTCTTCAGTTTGCTGTTGCACACCAGACTTGGAGCCACGTGAGGTTTGACATGAAAATCTGAAAGATGTTTTTCTCTTTTATAAAAAGTTCAACTCTATAAGTGAGAAATTCCCATTCAAATCAACATCAGGAAAACCCTACAGTAAATTCACCATCATGCAGAATCTATACACAACTGCAGATACCAAGGAAATGTATGAGCAGTTATGAGGGCTTATAGCATAGTCGGAAATCAAATGATTTTTTAACCAAAACACCCATTATTAAAGAGTAATTTGATGCTGTGCTGAAAATAATTGTTTCCCTATCTCCTGTGGATGAATGTTTCTAGTGTGAATCACTGATGAGGGTAGTTTTTTGTGGTCATAAGTTTGCTCTGTGATGTCACGGTGTACTGCCACACCCTGAGGTACGTTTATACATCACTACAGTAAGGTGAGATATCAAACTAATGGAGCAAAAACAGGAAAGATTTAGATTTTCAACTGGTTTATGTTACCCTTTGAATAACTGCCTTGCATGCGTTCTGACTGACAGGGAAGCAACTTTAATCAAGTCAATATGCCAAAGTCAAATACATTTGCCTTAACAGATGAGTATGTCAAAGATAATTGACAGAAATTGTTAATTTTTCGAACTTTTAGTGCCTTGGGAGTACTTATTTTGAACTTCAAAAATGTTCCTGCAATTTTGTCATTAACTGCTTCGGAATGTTCAATAGCTTTGGATGGATAAAGGTACGCGTCTCCATGGTAAAACAGTCAAAACTCCATAGTGGCCTTTCTTACATTTCCAAATAAACAATGGTTATATTAAATACATATCCATCTCTCTGATCGGGTTGTCTTTGAATGCCCTATGAAATGTAATTGGGTCCAAAGCAGGAGAAGCCTTAACCCTGCCACAGTCTTTTTGGTATAGCCTCATGTAATGTGAAGTTGCGGCATTACCAGGAACATTTTCTTTCCTCTTACAGAGTTAATGTGTGATGCATTCAGTATGTTATATGATAACAATGTAATTCCGATTGTTTGGTGTGCTTTAAGGTTTATACAGAAAAACACTTGTTTCCATAGAGCATGTTCTTCAAAGATGTTTAAGTGTATCATTTGATTTTGTCAGATGGAGGTGAAAAAAGCAGTATGCTGTTATTGACCAACAAACAGTGTGCTCTAGACTGTATCAGCAAACCTTCACACTGTCACTACGCAGCTGAACAAATCCTCCACATCAGTACGATTATAATGACTAACATGATTAAAAGTATAGCAAATACTATAATGTAACTACTGTATTGTTTACTTTATACATTGCTGCTTTGTTTACAACAGTTGCAAAGTGTTTATTCACAGCTCTAATATTGTAGGTTTGAGACATATCAGTAATATCAATGTCTGTCAAGTTTCCATGACTACTGTTCCTTCGACCTGATCATTTTTCTCACTTCTTTATTTCTTAGATTTCCCTTCGCCTCCCCAATTTCTCCCATCTTTATTTCCCTGTGCCTTTTAGTTCAAGACGTCTCCAGCCATTAGCTTTTACCATCTCTTCCTCTTCCCCTTGTTCTCATTGTTTGCTCCCATTCTTGTTTTCACATCCATTTATTTCTCAGTTTATTTTGTCCTTCGTCCCCTTGTGTGCTGATCCTAAAGGTTTAGTTTTTTGTTGTGAACAGAATCAAACATTTTAGTTACGAGTTATTGACAATGAAAATAACGGTAAAGTCAGTCATTTCCATTTACCAGATCTTAGGTTATAAAAAACATGAATATGTGAGTGATGATAATTGATAATTATGTTGAATGTTCAAATTAAACTACCATTGAAACTATACTAATCTTCCATGTCTGAGTCTGAAAATCATGTTTCACTGCACATCTCACACATCATTTAATTTATCACAGCAGGTTTGATCAAGGACCATAATATTAAATATTTGGGTAAAATATGTCCGACCTGTAATGCTGATAATTTTCTCAGATTTGATCCATATTGTACCATCACTAACTCAGTAGGCTATACCATAAAAAAAACAAAGCAACACGTTTGACTCTTTGACTACCATGTTTTACATTATGCTGCTTTCAATAACAAACCACTTATTTCACTAACTTTAATTATGTGTTTTTAATAATTGCATGGTGTGAGAGTAAATTCATTTACGTGTTGCTGTGATAGTTATTTCTTAAAGCAGTAATATAGCAGTAGTTGATAATCCAATAATTTCTTTGTCCCTTAAATTAAAGTTATGTTTCTTAAAATGATTGAAACAGCGCCCCCCTGGGTTGTAAGGGCCACAAGTGTCAGTCTGCGTGGTCAAACGTGGTATTGCACCCAAGCAGAAGCCCGCCAGGTGAAGTTAAACTTCCGGAGGACCAAACAATCAGATGCAGCCGCGTGTTACTGCTCATCTGTGAACGTACAGGCCTTAATGAAAGAAACTTTGAATTGTGAAGACAAAAAGTGCAACTTATCTAAATGACATGACACAACCGGGAGACTTAGCCTGTTTTACATTTTTGCTCACATATTATTTTAACCTTTTGCAATGGAGTTACGTCAACAACAAAAAGCACACAACAGTGAGACAGGCTATGATGTGGATACTTCATGACAGCAAGCAGAATGCTCTTCAACGGCGGATAACGTGAGTTGTTATATACACATACTGCCCTTTCCCCCCTGGCGGGACGGTATTTATCTTTGTTGTTTTAGTTGATAAAACTCTTTGCTGCGTTGTTGTTGTTGATGCTACAGGAGTTCAGAGTTCACTTGCTGTGTGCGTGGTTATGATTAAGTGTTTAGGCCTGCCGCTGCATGTTTGAGATTATGTATTCCTTCCTGTTTTGGCGCTCTGCAGTCTGCTGTAGTGCTTTCTTTTTCTTATGCATACAAAAAATGTGTACTGATAATGTTTGATGTGACCGAATACCTATGAAAATGTGTGAAGTCATATATTTATGATATTTGCATTGTTTATTTTTTATGTGAACATAAGTATATCTAAAAGTTCACTACTTTATTAAAATAGTGAAACATGTCTGTCCCAGTCTTTAAAAAGCCAAAGGGGATGACTTTAAATGTCTTATCAGTCCAACATGCAAGGATATTCAGTTAAATATGGTATAAAAACTGAAAAGAACATTCCCACATGTGGGAAAATAAATTCTCCCATTTTGGCATGAACAATTAATTATCAAAACATGACATGATCCTTCCAAAAGGACACATTATTTATTTAGAATATCAGACATACAACATGTTTGTCATCAAAATAGAAAATTGTTTTGTGCAAAGTTATCTGGTTTAAGTGTATCACACATGTGTTAAAAACCCACAAGCATTTACCTTAACAATATTGTTCCTATGCTGCACATTTACATGATAAACACTACCTCCTGCACGCTGGTAGGAGACAGGCCTTTGAACACTACATAATGCTAATACACTGTACTGGCTAGAACACAGTTTATTATACAGTGTGGTGTCCCGGGCCGGTCAAGATCCCAGAGACACAGTCTGCAGACCGGTCTGCAAAGGCGTTCAGTTAAGTGGTTAAAGTTCCCGCTGCCCCAGAACTGAAGGAGAAGGAGCAATTCTTCCAGCAGCTGGCCAAAGGCCCGTCTTTTGAGAGGTGTGTGGGTGACGGGTGTCATATATTTGTCAAGATGCCATTTGGACCCAGGACTACCTCAACAGTAAGCTCTTCCCATTCATCTGTGCCCAATTGTGTAGGGTTTTGTATCATTTTTCCCACTCACTTAGCTATTTGTTATTTAATAAACAGCATTAGTACTTGTATTGTGTATTTTCATTTGTCTGGTTCTGATTGAAAGGTACAAACGCATCTTCGGGTATATAAGTTTCACTATTCAGCTGGCAGTTACACCTGGGCCCTCTACGACGAAGCAGGATTTTCGCTTAGCCGGCTAAATTCAGGGAAAACTCCGGCTTTCCGGTCGTTCGAAGCTGGTTCTCTTTTTAGCAGGCTAGATTTCCATGGTAACTTATGCTTAGCAGCTAACCTGGTCGGGACCAGGTTAAGTTGCAGGCTAAGAGCTAAACTCAGTGAAAGCACTGCCTGCTGACCAATCAGAGCTCCGTGTGCGGAGCGGGGTGCAGAGTTTAAAGCGAGCAAGTCACATTACAGGAGAAAGGAAATACAGTTTAAACTGCCGTTGCAGGAAAGCCGACCGGCAAAAATCACCGACTGTGTGAACGTGAACATTAATAGAATATCACCTCCCATCTTCAGAGCAATCTGACTATTATAACATTAGCGTTAAGAAAGCTTACTTAAATATCTGCCACAACATAAGTAACTGGATCAAAGTTACGGTCGCTGTAAAATGTATTATCTCTTCGATTTACACACGGAATATATTGCACGTCAGTCAGCTGAGCCGTATCTGGCCGTGCAACACTCACAGTGCCACATACTGTATGCAGAAGTATTATTTTAAGCAACACATTAAGTTGACGAAACACTTGAGTCAATCATTAATTAATTAAAGTCAGATCGTGTCTTACGGGCAGTGATATCATAAACCTGTTAATGTACGCATTCAAACACTTTTTCTTTTACCAGCTGTATTCACCTTGCAGGTGCAACTATGTGGCTTTTATCCTGGATAAAGTGTTTAAGTCATGGATGTTTAAAGTTTAACGTCTTCATATTTGTCTAATTATATAGACTTTTCATTGAGGAAGTATGACGCTGCGCTGTCAGTACGCTTCTCCATGTTTGTGATTGGTCGAATGCTCCAAATACCACCCCTGTCATGTAAACGCGCACCTAAATAGATAGGGCACGGCTGGCTTGAGCGATCCACTTGATAACCCGCGTCGTAGTGCCGTTTAGCGAGAGGCCGTATGTTTTGGATTAGGCCAACCGGCTAACTCAAACATATCCAGGTTAGGTTGAAACAGCTTCGTAGCACAGGGCCCTGGATGTCCCATATTTTTAAGCATCATAATATGTTTTATAATTTAATATTGTGTAAATTCTTCACGTACGCATCACTGTTGAGAAGTGATGTGTGAGTGGGCTGGGAAACAAGCAAAACCACATGCAGCTCCACATGACGTTGGAGGTGAGTCGTGCAAAAATGTTCTTTAGTTCTCATCATGTTATTGTGAGTCATGTACCACATGACTCACAATAACATGATGACTATCAGCATCTCTAACTTGCAGGTCCAGCATGATGCATATTAATTATCTTAAGCATCGACTTCAAAGGGAAGAAAGACATCTGTCCTATACACCTGTCAGATCTATTATCAACCCCTTATTTAATTTGAATGTAAAAGCACTTTTAACTGTGTAAACAATATTTTCTATTTTGTTTGTAAAGCGAAACATACTTAATGGAAAAACACAATACTTCACTTTTCATATTGTGTCATTTTGATGATGACATTGTTCGAGGCACTACTGTGTGTGAATCGTTTGCTTAAAAGACTTGAAATTTAAAAAATGATTCATATTTCAGAAGCATGTGTGCAGGTTTGAAAGACTTAGTCAAACTTCAGAGGATGTGTGGTGACTAATGCTATATTGCATAAAGTTGTCAAACAGTAAATACTTAGTTTACCTTTGGCCAACGTGATGATTTGGGAGTTTTCTCCCCAATGCGAAGTTGGGCCAAGAAATCAAAGTCCAAAACAACTCTTATAAATGATTCAGCAGTTTGCAGAGACGTCACTGTCACTGTGTTTGTGATTCAGGTAAATATGCCTTTTATGAAACATTAGTATACAATATGTTTAAGACAAACTTGATGACCAAAAACGTGTTCATTTATTTCTAACTTTTCAGCTGCAAGGACTATACAAAAGGAAGGGGGAAAAACGGTTACCATTCCACATTAAACTTAAAAGGTTTGTATTTTCTTATTACTCTCCCTTTTATAATGCAGCAGTCAGTAAGAGTTTAACAGTGCTTTTTGTTTTGTTCCTCATGACTGTGTTGGATGTTATCTTACCCGATTTCTCTGCAGGTCTGTAACACATCTCAACAAAAATAATGCAAAATAGGACAATATAAAAAGAAAAACAACCATAAAATGCATTTTAATATAATTAAACAAGTCCATTGATTTCATCGTGTTGAGTACTTGAAACAAGTATAATTTGATAACAGTGGTGATGCTACAACACCACGTCTCATAACATGTAATTGCTTATGGGAAATATTAATTGGTGCGAATGCTGTTTACAGCATTCAACTATAGTTCTTCAAATCTTTATTCTTTCCACTTATTATTATTTCAGCCAATAATTTGACTCTCCATAACTTCAGCATACTTTCAGCTACAGAAACCATTCAAATATCAAACTATTCATCCTGTTCAGGAATCGATGGGAAACCTTCAACATTTTAAAAATATGTTATACTCTTTGAAATATTCAGCTTTTTAAACTATTTTTCTTAACATGGAAGTCAATGGGACGACTCTTCAAATCCTCTCTTAACTACACCTTACGCCAAATGCTTCTCCTTCCACAGACTTTCAGCTAGAGACTTCATTCCAACTTTAAAATGATCACAAGACCTTCAGCTATTCAATTCTATTTCAGATTTTTGATATATTTTACACTTTCTGAGATATTTAACTTAGTTTGGAGCTTGGTAGAGAGGACTTTTTCAGATTTTAACATTAATGTGTAGATTGAGCAGCTCATTAAGTCTAGAGTGCTTTGATCTCAAAACAGAGTGGACGAGTGCTTGAAATTCTCCCAATTTCTTTTTTTTAAACCTGCCATAATTCCCAAACCCTACTCCTCAGACATAATTTTTCATGAAAAACGTAGGAAAACCTCTCCTAGGTTGGAAAATTAAGAACAAATATTAAACAAAATGCCTCTTGAGGGCATGGAGAGACAAAAAGTCCACCTCGCTCCCAATTGATTCCCATGTTAAATTTTTTCGGGACTTTCTTCAGAACAGAGAGAAGTAAACTTTAGACAAACTGCTCCCATCTTCACATTTACCACATAAAACCCCCCAAAAAAACATATATCAGTTAATTGGGGTTCCCTGATGCTCACGGTCTGTTAATTTGTTGATACGAGTCATAGTTTTTGAACAGGTGGCAAAATGGTCAGATATGATCCTCAATGCATTCTTAATGACACTCAGTGCTGTCGCTGGTAACCATGGTGTTGCTGGGCAGATTGAAAGCTTTGATCTCTGGGCTCACACAGGTGTTATGATTAGGTGCTCAGCACAAACAAACACACTGGACTTTAACAGACTGTCTCAGCCTATTATTTTCTGTCTGATGGACTTCATACTGACTTCAACATGTAACAAATATTTTATACATTATTGGTAACGTATGGTTTTAGTCAAAAAGTTTGCAGTCAAAATATTCTGCTGCTTTCCCAAGCCTTTTTACTTTCTTTTCTCTTCTTAATACAAATTAATTCACTACTACTTACATCTGATATTTAACTCCTTCAGCCTACTTTCAGCTGCAGAAACCATTCCACTATTATATTATTCAGCTATTTCAGGACATCAAGGCTGTACATGTTGTTGCTTACACCTTTTTTTTTAAAAAACCTTTTCTTTTAAATATTAAGCTTTTTCAGCTAAATTCAGCCACAAATGTTCACAGTTTACAGCTTTCGCACGCATTTTCTGCAGGAAATGCATTTTCTAGTTATAATAAGTACTCATTTATGCTGCCATTCATTCTCTAACATACGTTTTTTCCTCTTTTTCTTCATCAGGGAATCATGAGGATCTCATGTGCTTGTTTGCTGTTGCTTTCTGCTACAGTGAGCTCTCAGAATCCGCATTTCATCAAGTTTAAAAATCAGCACATCATCGGGAGCATGGATGTTAACAGGTGTGACCAGATGATAGGGGAGAGAGGGTTCAACGCATTTTACACGAAAGATGTATGTAAAGATTACCATATCTTCATACTAGCAAACACCGACCAAGTCAATAATGTATGTCGGCTTGCAGGAGAGCCATTTGGTGATTATACCAAAGGCCTCAAACGCTTCAACATTGTCTACTGCACACTGATGAACCAAGAGGCCCTTCTTCCCCACTGTCACTACCAAGGTCAAGGCCTCAACAGGAAAATTGCATTCAGATGTGCTGAAGGCTTCCCAGTGCACTACGGCAGAGACAGTGTTTTTTACTTTGGCGACTAACTATGCACTGTACTTTATTCTCAACATAATAAAATACATTTAAAAGCTTATGATTGTCTTTTTTTTTTTCATGCATCAAGGTGTAAAATAATTACAAAAACAGAAAGGCTGCACGTAAAAGTTATATTGGGATTATTGTGGACAACATTGCGATTTGGGACTGCAATATTATAATACAAATGCTTTCATGGGTATACTTGCTTAGTTATCGAAAGGAAAATGCTAAAGCATTTTAAAAGGTATATTTCTCCAGTCATTCATAAAAAAACTAAAGTAACATAAGTTCAAAAACTAGAAAATGTGTAAAGCACTGTTTTCTAAATAACAAAAAAAATAATAAATAATATTTAAGAAAGTTAAATGAATAACAACAAATATATCCTCTTTCAAACTAATGGCATTTATGCAAACTACTTTGGGCCGATTTCTCAACAGTAGAACAATGAATATCACCACTGTTTCCTAATGTGTGATACATTACTTTGGGAAAGGCATGGTTTTTGTGGGAAAAAGTTTGTCTGATATAAATAAATTATAAAATATAACCATGTATGACAATGTATAACGTCTTTTCAATTTAAAAATGGAAAGGTAATTAAAATGACGACTGTAATGTTACTCTATCTTTATAAATCTGAAATGTAGTTCTTGCACATTCTTCTTACTTTTCACTGTTTGCGGCGTACTGTAGGCAGAGGCGGTTCGAGACCAATTTGACTGGGGGGGCCAGGCTGGGGCCAGTTATTTTCTTAGAGGGGCACAATAAATGCAGGACGAAAAAGACAAAGACAGTATGAAGTAATTGCGCATAAGAAAACAATGCAATACAGTAATTGGTATTTGTTTCAGTACACATATTTCAGATACTTATAGTTACAGTTTTTACGCTCTAATGGGTCAGACTAGAATGACAAATAACGTTAGTTCCGCCTATTCCGTCAGCCAATAAATAGTTTAATCATAAACTTTTCATTTTCAGGGGGGCCACAGGGGGATCCAAAGTCAGTGTTAGGGGGGCACTGGCCCCCGTTGGTCCTCCCCTAGAACCGCCCCTGATCTGTAGCAACATTTGTTTTTCAAAGCTTGGTCTTATTGTCGCCAAGCTTAAAGCCAAAGTATCATTTATACAACAGAGGTCGTGTTTTATTTGGTCAACAGTTCAGTGTCTACCTTCTGATTAGCATTAGCATCCATTTCCACAAGTCTCCCGCTCTTCTCTGCACAGTAAGGTGACCAAACGCAGCATAACAAACACAGACTGATGAGTCGGCTATGCATCATGTGGGTACATATTGATCATATTGCACAAACAGTGAATACGCCGTCACATTCACACACAGACTTTTTTATTTTCAACTAAATCATAGCCTTTTGGTTATATAATCGCACAGGCTCCTATTGCAATTGTGATGCCTATTAGATTAATATGCAGGCCTAAATAACTGTAATGCTGACTGAAAAGGCTAGACTCTTTACCAAAGACATTTAATGAGTATACAATTGTGTACAAATTGACATTGTACAGTATACTTGATCCTCTTTGTAAGTGTATGTCCTATATCTTTGCCCTTTTTCGTGTAGCCCATACTTTGGACTGTGAAACAGCCAATTGCATCACTAGTTAGTTGTCTGATCATACTGTGATTACAGCAATGTTCATTTCACTGGGTTCAAGGCTTTCCAGGAATAAACTTGAACTGTGATCAGCAAACATTTAAATACACCTTTTGCCTTTGCCCCAAACAGCCCAAAACGTAACAGGTTTGATAACGATACAGCCCGTATAAGTCTGAATAGGTCGGCCTCCACGGTGAAACCATAGTATGCAACTTGCTCAAATGTTGGAGCAAAGCAGTCTTATACACCTGTACCAGAAGATGGCAGCAGAGTAAAGAGAGATAGATATACTGATATCCGTTATCAGTTAGAAACACAAAATTACAAAATGAAGCAAAAGAAGTTGCTTTAATCAGAAGTAAGTCTTTAGCACGAAGATAATCACATCTGACCCTTTAGGAATTAAACTGCAGATGTGTATGTTTGCCATGAGTGTTTATTATTATACATTTAGTCCAAACTAAGGGAATAATAATAACAGTTGTTTGGATCATCTTTGCTTTTGGCCTCACACAGTTACTACGTTATGTGGGGACCAGTTCTTACTCCAAACAACACATTACAATTGACAATGTTTCAAACACTATCTATACAATTTCAGCTTGGACTTTGACTTTGTTTGACCTTCAGCGCACAACACAAATATATATAACTATTTGTCATGATGCATCAAAAACGAATTATACCTCAATTATCTGGGTTTCACAGTGTGTTCCCAGCAGTACGTTCTACCATGGATCTTTCTTTTTAACTGAAACTCATAAATAACCTCTACAGCCTGATAACGGCAGATAACGTGAGTTTTTATATATACACATTTTTTATCTTATCTGCCCTTTTTCCCCTCAGTATTTATTTTTGCTGTTTTTGTTCATAAAACTCTTTGCTGTGTTGTTGTTGATGCTACAGGAGTTCAGAGTGCACTTGCTGTGTGTGTGGTCATTTATGAATAAGTGGGTTTAGGCCTGCCGCTGCATGTTTGAGATTATGTCAAATATTTTTGTGCATCATAATATTTTTTTATAATTTAATATTGTGTCAATTATTCACGTACACATCACTGTTGAGAAGGGATGTGTGCACGTGCAGTGGTCTGGGAAACAAGCAAAACCACATGCAGCTGCTACAATAACAAATAAAAGCTGTGCATTTAATACTCTCACCCTCTGACCAAACACCTACACGTTATCACTCAGAACAGACCCGTGGTATTCCACAGGACGTTTGAGGTGAATCGTGCAAAATGTAACTAAGTTCTCATGTTATTGTGAGTCGTGTGGTTTATAACTATCAGCATCTCTAACTTGCAGGTCCAGCATGATGCATATGCATGCTCTTAAGCATCGACCTCAAAGGGAAGAAAGACCTCTGTCCTATACACCTGTCAGATGTATTATCAAACCCTTATGTTTAATTTGAATGTAAATAGCCCAGTTAACTGTGTAAGCAATATTATCTATTTTGTTTTGTAGAGGGAGACATACTAAATGGAAAAACACAATACATCTGCCTTGGAACTAAACACCAGTGGCTCAGTCAGTAGGGGCTTGGACTGTGAGCCGTAGGGTCGCCGTTTCAAGTCCCCGAACAGACTTTAAATATGGAGTGTGGACTGGTACTTGGAAAGGTTGCAGGTCACCTCCTGGGCCCTGCTATGGTGCCCCCGTCACCCCCACTCAAGTTTGCATCATTCTATCTTTATTTTCCAGGGAAATAACCACCAAAGCAAAATGCAGCAGCTTAGCAGACATCTGAAAGCTAAATGTCTCAATTATGTAAGACATTGAGATGCAACAAAGTGCTATAACACTAGTTTACCTGATTATAATAGCTTTTGCTTTGCTTGTATTTAGTATGGACCTGTTTATGATTGAGATCTTTTGAGGATTTAAGCTTAACTTCTGGTAACCTGATCAAATGCCGCCAACGATTTACATTGTTGCCTGTAAATGGGAAAAAACTAAACTAGTCCTTCCAAATGTTCTTAGAATGGAGCTCAACAAAAACATCATCAAATGTGGATTTACTTGTTCACTTTTAAGAAACAATTTCACCACTTGCAGAAGATAAAACAAAGGTCATAATCATAATTCATCTATATTTAAATGCTGATAGATGAAGCAGCAGGGGAGGGGAGTTCACACTTGCATTAACAGGTAGTGGTGTGGGTGTAAGGATGCTCAGCATGAGTGCATGCAGACAGGCTGGGTCTGGTCTGTGACATAGGTTAACGTGGTTAACCGGGGAGGGGTATTCACACACTAAGGAAACACACTACCTATAAAAGAGTCAATCGTTTCAAGATATTTCCTTGTCTTTGAGCAGTGTCTGCGATACAGGTAATACACTTTTTGTTATCCTTTTTTTATGGTTTTATTTATTAAGTTAAGTAAGTTGCAATACAATTACATAACATTTATGATTCTCTTTTGTTGCGGAAAGATCTAGTAAAGAAGAAAAGGAAGTGATCACTTTCCTACTTGTGAAAAGTATTCCTCTATTTTCACGCACTCTTCAGTATCGAATGCTCAGTAAGTATTCACACAGAGCTTGTGTCTTCTGTTGTGGTTGTTTATTGTTTTGTTGGTGCAACTTTTACTTTAGTTAACTTAAGACTCAGTATTGTTTGTGAACACAGGTTTACTTATTTCAGTTTTAATCTGGACCAAAAGTAGTGATGCAATGCATAAAGCCAAGCAACCAGTTACCACCATTTCCCTAAATGTTGTATTTCTCCTGGCTTTTCTTCTTCAGGGAACAATGAGGATCCAGGTTGTCTGTTTGCTGCTGGTGCTGCTCTCGGCCACCGTACTCTCTCTGGATAAAAAAAACCCAAACCGTTATGAGAAATTCAAAAAGCAGCATATCAATAAAGAAATGTCTCCTCGTGAGTGTAATAAAGTAATGCAAGATAGAAAAATCTATGCTATCAAACCAAAACGCTGTAAGAATACCAATACCTTCGTCCTAGCCGATGCTGAATCTGTGAAAGCCATCTGTTTGGATCAGGGAGAGCCTTTTCCTGGTAACCTGACCAAAAGTCTTAAACGTTTTGACATTGTTGTCTGTGAAAGGGATCAAAGAAAAACCTCTCCTACCAAATGTCCTTACAATGGTAAAAAACTCAAGAATAAGAACATAATAATCAAATGTGTAAAAGGCTTGCCTGTGCACTATGATCAAGACATTGGTCACTGTGACTGATGGAGCTGATGTGTACTTCTCTTGCTTGAATAACAATGTTTTTGACACATTGTAAAGGGCAACGTACCTTTTTGTAAAAACATAGTGCCTTTTATGCTTTTAGTTATGATGAATGTTTCAAAAAAGTTAAGACAATGCTGAAAAATGTGATTCTTAGTTTCTCTGGAAACAAAAGCAAATGCCACATGTTATCTCTTTGGCGAAGAACTTCAAAGTAATACATGTGTCAAGCTTTCCTGTTCTTGCTTAATAAAACGTTTAACCACTTACATTAGTGTCTGTTTTTATAATTCAGTTTCATGAAATAATCAAAAGTAGTTATGAATATCATTAGAAATAACTATTATGAATAATGGTACTAGCTTAATACGTTAAATACAGCAAATGTTTTAATTCATACAAAAGTAGTTAAGTCCCAATATTGTCATTCAAATTTTCCAAATGTTACGTTTTTGTAGATCTTTCGTGTACGCATCACTGTTGAGAAGTGATGTGTGCAGTGGTCTGGGAAACAAGCAAAACCACATGCAGCTGATATACTAACAAATACAAGCTGTGACTTTAATACTCTCACCCTCTGACCAAACATCTACACGTCATCACTCAGACTCAACAGACCTGTGGTATTCTACAGGACGTTGGAGGTGAGTCGTGCAACGTGTTATTTAGTTCTCATGTTATTGTGAGTCGTGTGGTTTATGACTATCAGCATCTCTAACTTGCAGATACAGCATGATGCATATGAATGCTCTTAAGCATCGACCTCAAAGGGAAGAAAGACATCTGTCCTATACACCAGTCGGATGTATTATCAAACCCTTATGTTTAATTTGACTGTAAAAGTACTTTTAACTGTGTAAACAATATTCTCTATTTTGTTTGTAAAGCGAAACATACTTAATGGAATAACACAATACTTCACTTTTCATATTGTGTCATTGTTATTGATGACATTGTTCGAGGCACTACTGTGTGTGAATCGTTTGCTTAAAAGACTTTAAATGTCAAAAATGATTCATATTTCAGAAGCATGTGTGCAGGTTTTTGAAAGACTTAGTCAAACTTCAGAGGATGTGTGGTGACTAATGCTATATTGCATAATGTTGTCAAACAGTAAATACTTTGTTTACCTTTGGCCAACGTGATGATTGGGCCAAGAAATCAAAGTTCAAAACAACTCCTATAAATGATTCAGCAGTTTGCAGAGACTTCACTGTCACTGTGTTTGTGATTCAGGTACATATGTCGGTAACACTTTATTTTGATAGTCCATAGTTAACACTCTATAAGTCATCAGTTGACATTCAACAACACTGTTTCAACAGACAAGTAACATGCATTCAACTAACTGCCAGTAGAATATACAT
>CALSBZ010029732.1:17411-35448 GCA_943591055.1 Gobionotothen gibberifrons
TCAACTGAACTTTAGTTGCTTATCTGTTGATCATCAACTAATGCTTAGTTACTTGTCGGTTTGAACGGTGCTGTTGAATGTCAACTGACACATGTCAACTGATGCACTGTTGATATGCTACTAAATGTCAACTGATGACTTATAGAGTGTTAACTATGGACTATCAAAATAAAGTGTTACCCATATGCCTTTTATGAAACATTATTTTACGCTTTAGCAATATAAAAAGGATGTATAACATAGAAATCCTTATATGGGTCCTTTGTAAAGGCCTATGTAGCAAAATATGCATCTCCGGGAAGACTGGAAGGAGCTGCCTCTTTGTCCTCGCTGCTTGGGGCAAATTCTTCCCCTCGTAGCGAGACCTGGAGGTCTCCTTGGCCATTTCAGGCCATGGGATGTCCAGCCTGGACGCGGCGCGTTGACACACGGCCTGCAGGTCCATGCTCAGACAGGGCGAAGCTGGTGTGCTATCGCCCGGGAGAGCAGCCATCGCTCCCGGCTTCGCAGCTTGAGCTGACGACATGAAGATATCACCTTCTTGCTCATCCGAGTCGGACAGGAGGAACTCGGAGGCATCCTCTTCGTCCTCCATATAGTCCTCCATATATTCCAACTCCAGGACATCCTCCGCGGGCGAGACCATGGTGAGGTCCAGCCGGGAGCCCCAGCTTGGTATAGCGCGGGGCTCCGCTCTCGCGTCTCTTGCCGCCACCGTGTCCCAGCCTGACGCCGCGCGGGACTCTGGTTCTGCAGCTGCCGCTGTTGTTGAGCCCCAGACCGACACAGTGCGGGGCTCAATCTCTGCGGCGGACGCCCCCGTGTCTTGATTGCCATCCGGCGAATCAGCGGACATGAGGGGGTCCTGTCCCGACAAGCTAGCTTGGCGTGCTAGCCGTCGGCGGAGGCTCTTGATGGTGAAGCGGGCACAATGCCCGCACGAGCCGGGGTTGTCGATAGCCTCCTGGGCGTGTTCCAGCCCGAGGCAGGACGAGCAGACCTGGTGTGCCTGATATCTTCAACCCGCAGCCGCAGAGCCGAGCCTCCGAGTCCCTGACTCCTCTGGTGTGAGGGAGAGAAGCGTCCATCTTGTTCGCCGCGGAGAGGACCCGCTCGTAACAGGTACGTTGCCGAGAAAAAATCTTTTCCAACCTGTCGTTAATCCGGAGAAAAAGCGACGGTGTAGATTTTATTCTCAAAGAATATTAATTGGTGTGTTAATACCTTTTTATCTTCTTCTCCTCTGGTGTGACAGAGAGAAAGAAAAACTTCCTCGCTATCGTGGTGTCGGTAGTGAGGGAAGGCAAGCTAGCAACAGGTGTCAGTGTTTCCCCTAGGTTTACTGCTTTGGGGGGTTGCTGTCTGGGGGGGGGGGGGCATTGGGATATATATTTTTTTTAATCCTCTGGAGCAGAGCAGAATCAGTGTTTCTTAGGGTCAAAAACACTAAACTCACATCTTAAAATGAAAGCATTTCGTTTATTTAATGAAAGAGCACATGTTCAATGTGAAAAGTGACAGTAGATATAGATTAGTTGCAATTTGGTGCTATATAAATATATATATAAAAAAAAAATATATATTTTTTTTTACCACCTTGAATTTCAAGACAATGGTAGGGGAAACACTGTGTTACTAGCTTGAAAAATCTAAAACCTTACCTTTATTTCCGAAGAAAGAAACGGCAAGGTCGATTGCAATACTAACTGGTGTGTTAGTATTAACAGTCTTCTTACGAAGCAGAAAAGTAGCCGGCGAGCACCCGTCGACCGAAAGTTAGCTTTGGGTTCAGTCTGTGGACTGTTAAGCTAGCCCGGCTACTGATATATCGAGATGTGCTCTGAAGCGAGAAGAGGTGTTTGAATGACGCTGCGACGTGGCGCAAGCTACTTATAGGATGGGTGGATTCCCTGACGCTGACGTCAAGATCACCTGCCAATCAGGATGGGCGTAATGAGATTGATGCTTCTGTTTGCTACACGATGAGGCGCATCCCATAGTGAGACATCGAACGGAGTGTTATGAATGAGAACAGCTGGTAAGTAGCACCTAGTCAACTCTGTTGCAGAAAAAGTAAGTCATATTGGAGGTCGCCAGGATCGTTTGATCTGAAATACGGCAGCAGTGCTTTACGGGTATTAAATCCCACAGGTTTCAGAGGTGTGTTCATTAAGGTCTGTGACTAAAGTGTAAAGGGATAAACTAACAGGAAAAGATAAATGATGTACAATTGATGAATGGAGGTAGTATAGAAAGAAGGGAGTTTATCGGTACCTCGTGGTGGTGTGTAAAGGACACACCTTTTATGCCCGGACTGAGTAAAAACCGTATCAATTACACCACATTACACTTAAAAGGTTTGTATTTTCTTATTACTCTCCCTTTTTATAATGCCGCAGTCAGTAAGAGTTTAACAGTGATTTTTTGTTTTGTTTCTCATGACTGTGTTGGATGTTATCTTGCCCGATTTCTCTGTCTGTAACACGTAAAAGCTAAATACAAAAGAAATATTTTTAGCAACACTCATTGAATATTTATTTGGATTTCTTAAGACACCTTTAATCTCAACAAACAATATGTCCAACACATATATATATATTTTAATTCTGCAAAATAGGACAATATAAAAAGAAAAATGACCATAAAATGCATTTTAATATAATACAATTAGTCCATTGATTTCATCGTGTTGAGTACTTGAAACAAGTATAATTTAATAACAGTGCGCTACAACACCACGTCTCATAAAATATAATTGCATATGGGAAATATTAATTATAATAAGTACTCATTTATGCTGCCATTCATTCTCTAACAAAAGTTGTTCCCTCTTTTTCTTCACCAAGGAATCATGAGGATCTCATTTGCTTGTTTGCTGTTGCTTTCGGCTACTGTGAGCTCTGAGAATGAGCCTCACAAAAACTTTGTAACTCAGCACATCAAAGTGGAAATGAATGCAGACAGGTGTAATGAGGCGATAGAGGAGAGAGGATCACCGAAACTGGCAGCAACAAGTGTAAAGACATCAATACCTTCATACTAGCATACAGCGGCAAAGTCACAAAAGTATGTCGGCTTGCAGGAGAGCGATATGATGGTGGTTTGACCAAAAGCCTCCAACCCTTCGCCATTGTCGTCTGCACACTGAAGACAGGGGGGTCACAGCTGTCAGTACAAAGGTAAATTGGTACATTGTAATCACATGTGAAGGAGGCTTCCCAGTGCACTTCGCCGGAGACATTGTGTCCCTTAATTAACGACTAACTACTCACTGTACCTTATTCGCAATATAATAAAATACATTTGAAAGTTTACGATTGTCTTTTTCTTTTTTCATGCATCAAGGTGCAAAATAATTACAAAAACAGAAAGGCTGCACGTAAAAGTTATATTGGGATTATTGTGGACAATATTGCGATTTGCGACTGCAATATTATAATACAAATACTATCATGGGTATACTTGCTTAGTTATCGAAAGGAAAATACACAGGCTACTCATGTTTAAAAGGTATATTTCTCAAGTCCTTCATAACAAACTAAAGTAACATAAGTTCAAAAACTGGAACATTAAAGCACTGTTTTCAAAATAACAATTAAATAATATTTAAGAAAATTAAATGAATAACAACAAAGATATCCTCTTTCAAACTAATGGCATTTATGCAAACTGCTTTGGGCAGATGTATCAACAGTAGAACAATGAATATCACCACTGTTTCCCAATGTGTGATACATTACTTTGGAAAAGGCATGGTTTATGTGGGAGAAAAGTGTGTCTGATATAAATAAAGTATCAAATATAACGATGCATGACAACAATGTATAACATATTTAAAAATGTAAAGGTAATTTAAATGACCAAAAAACTGGATCATCTATTGATCAGATTGCACAAACAGTGAAGTGAATAGGCTGTCACATTCTCACACACTTTTTATTTTCAACTAAATCATAGCCTTTTGGTTATATAATCGCACAGGCTCCTATTGCAACTGTGATGCCTCTTAGATTAATATGCAGGCCTAAATAACTGTAATGCTGACTGAAAAGGCTAGACTCTTTACCAAAGACATTTAATGAGTATTAATACAATTGTGTAAAAATGGACATTGTACAATATACTTGATCCTCTGTGTAAGTGTATTATGTCCTATGTGTTGGCCCTTTTTCCTGTAGCCCATACTTTGGACTTTGAAACAGCCAATTGCATCATTAGTTTCAGTTTGTTGTCTGATCATACTGTGATTACAGCAATGTTTATTTCACTAGTCAAAAATGAATTTTGATTGTGCCAAATTTGACTCCAAGTGACCCAAAACCATGCTGCTGGGTCTTCCCAGACCCGAACACCAAATTATACACTTTTTTTTCAGACCTTCAGACTTGACTAAAATTATAAAAATCAGTGTTTTAGTGTTTATATAGCTGTTGTGGAGGATATCATGAAGCCTTCCCGATAATTAAAAAACTAGAGCATACTTATTATATAATTTTAACTTGAAACGAATCACAGGAGACCTGAACACAACATAAGGGTTAATTGTGTTTATTATTAAGACATCAGACTCCAGAAATGAACTGACAGGGCTTACAGGATATGAAAATAAATGAAATATAATTCTGAATAGGTCTGCCTCCTCAGTGAAACCATGCAGTGTGCAACTTGCTCAAAATGTTGGAGCAAAGCAGTCTTATACAACTGTACCAGAAGATGGCAGCAGAGTAAAGAGAGACAGAGATATACTGATATCCAAGTTGAGTCAGCATTGGAAATACAAGTGGTACATACAGAGCTATATTGGGAACGTTAGAAACACAAAATTAGAAAATGAAGCAAAAGAAGTTGCTTTAATCAGAAGTAAATCTTTAACATGAAGATAATCACATCTGGCCATGTAGGAATTAAACTGCAGATTTGTATGTTTGCCATGAGTGTTTATTTTTATACATTTAGTCCAAACTAAGGGAATAATAATAACACTTGTTTGGATCCTCTTTGCTTTTGGCCTCACACAGTTACTACTTTATGTGGGGATCAGTTCTTACTCCAAACAACACATTACAATTGACAATGTTTCAAACACTATCTATACAATTTCAGCTTGGACTTTGACTTTGTTTGACCTTCAGCGCACAACACAAATATATAACTATGAGTCATGATGCATAAAAAATGAATTATACCTCATACCTCATTATCTGGGTTTCACAATGTGTTCCCAGCAGTACGTTCTACCTGGATGAACGACAGAGTTCCAGTTTTCTTTCTTTTTAACTGAAACTCATAAATAACCTCTACAGCCTTGTTGCTTTACTCTGTATAAAAGCTTTAGGGCCATCAGAAATCTCATTTTCACATTTCAGTGGGACATCGTGTTAACTTCTTTCACCCGGTAAGGAAAAAAAGCAACAGTCTGAATTACCAGGGCCCAAGAGTTCAAAACTTGTAATTCCTATCTGATCAGATCAGATTTGGATTTTGGGGAGTTCAAAACCAAAAAACAGGATTAGGATCACTTTGATATCCGATCAGATCAGGAAATCCAATCCAAGCTTTAATCTGGATCAAATCTTCAAAATGGGGAGTTCAAACCGACAACACAGGATTGGGATCAGTTTGATCCCAAAAAACAGGATTATCCTGATCCCACCAGAGGGGTGGATTTCCAGTGGATTACCAGAGCAAAATGTACTGTACAATTTATTTTAAAATATGTTTCAATATAAATAAGATGGCAAAGTTTATTAACTGAAATAATATACCATGTTTAGCCTTCATGGGAAATACATTTTATTTTTTATTTTTTGCTCACGTTTGTGGTGGCCTATTTTGTTTTCAACCAAATGTTGATGACATACATGTTTATGCTCATAAAGGTATCACAACACAGATTGTCAATCACAAATGTAATTTAGATTAAAGAAAAAATATCTTCAACAAAAAAAAATTCCATCATCTGTCATCACCTTTCAAACGTAATTGCGGACAATAGAAGTCTCTGCAATGTGGTCTCTTGTCTTCCTTGTATTATTTTTCATGTCCACTAGATGGCGCTCGGTAGGATTAAAGCACTGATATTCAGGATCTAGTCATCTTGAAAAGTCGTAATCTGGATCAGGGTGATCCTATCCTGAATTGCTCTGAACTCCAGGGACAACATTTGTCCGACTTGTCTGATCCTGGATCACAAAAAATGGGATTTCAAAATCTGATCGGATCTGATTGAGATGAAAAGTTTTGAACTCTTGGGCCCAGGTATCTTAATTTTTATCAGTGTTTGATGAACATGCCCTACAATTGTATAGGTCCTCGGATCATTCTCATTGGATGTGGGACACTTTTGACACGAAAGCTAAACAAAACCAGTTGATGTAATGTGTCTAGTCTTACAAATCCTTGGTAACATTTTATAGGCTTGAATGTTGGTATTTCCCCACCTCTTCTCAGACATAAGAAAACTGGTTTAAAACTTTTTTTCTTTTCCGTCGCTTGTGTCCTAACTCATACACGCAGCCATTTCCTTAATGAAAGTGATTTAAGAAGCAACCACTCTCTGTATTGAGAGCAGCTTTTATCCCCCATCACAATGTGGTTACAAGAGGCCTTTTTTCAACCACTATCTGAAGGATTGTCATGATATTTTGTACACACTTTTATGCTCCTCCAGAATGACTCTCAATGACTTTGGTGATCTACTGAATTCTCTTCCTAAGTGTTTCTTGTCCCACTCTCAGGTTTACATTTTTGTTGTCTAAATGTGTCTTTGCGGTGCAGAGTTTCATGGTCCACACAGGATAAATCCTAATAACGTGAGCGATTCATGTAATGGTTGTCATCACTTAATATTTATGTGTTTAGGATTGGGAACCGGAACTCTATTTCCAAGTAAGAATCAAATGCAAAGTTTGCAGTACCGGGTACCCAAAGAAAAAGGAGAATGTATTATTGTTATCCATTTGGTTTCCTAACCAAGCACATTGTCTCTCTCTGGATTACGTTTTGTTTTGTCATGGCACTGCAGGAAGATTTAAAGATCCAAACACAGGACTGCAGATTCACTTGTACACTCTGCAACAACTGAAGTTCAGCACAGCCACGTCTCTACCTCTCGATCGAACCACACACTGCGGCTCCGCTGCCCGTAAAACACCCTTCATCTTTCTCTAAACATAATGAAGGTCATTCAGCCTCTTCTACTTGTATGTTGTTTGTATTCACCGCAATTTCCTTTTATGAAGTCAACCTGCCTCCCTGTCAGTGTGTATGCGCAAACTGAATTAGGTGTGTCCTTGTAACACATTATATAAACCAATGTTAGGGCTAAAAAAGAAAATGCAATGGAGGAAGATTATGTAGCTGATTCAGCATTTTTCTTCCATTCAAACAGACCACAAAACCTCAAAGTGTTGCAATACAACATTGTGACAGGATATGTATTTTTTGAGCCCTCCCTACTGTAGCAGTCTGACCCATACCCACCATCTCATATCCTCACCTTTACTGCAAAACCAACAAAGATCCCAACAAGAGACAACATCAAGATGATCCTTTTATGGATTACACTGCTTCTTCTCCATCAAGGATGTAAGTGCTATCTATCTCTTCCAGATAATGTACTATTTCAGCGTTCGTGAGGGGAAATAAATCTGTGTATATAAATCAGGCTGTATTTACAGAAATAAATGTGTGTGTTTGTTCAATCTTCTTTCCTGTATACTTCCATTGCACTTGTAGATTATGATTGTTATAATAATGATATACTCTCTATTGTCTTTTAATACAGATGCACTGATGTCAGTGACCATAGTTCAACTTGGTGAATCTGCAACCTTCACATGCCTTTACCCCGGTTGGGAGCATAGCAATACACGAGTCAAGTGGTACAAACAGAGTGTTGGTGATTCTCTTACATTAATTACTACACTGTTGAAAGGCACTGAAAATCCTGCATTTGAAAAAGGGTTTCCTCATTATCGTTTCAATGTAAAACATCTAGTTAACATGAGCTCTCTGACCATTTTGAAGACAATCCAAGAAGACAAGGCAATGTATCACTGCGCAGTCACTACGTGGAGCAAGGATGAATGGACGAGCACATATTTGTCTTTAGAAGGTAATACCTATCTCTGTATTTATGTTAGTATTGTGAAATAAAACAGATGCTTTTGGTTTCATAATAATTGACAATTTCAAAATCTGACATTTTCATTTTGACCTTCCATTACTGAAATTACATGATAAAAACAACTGTTTTACAATTTCCATTGTCATGCTCTGTAGGAAACACTCTGAGGGCAACAAACGTTACTGTTGTTCAGTGGCCGACACTATCCGATCCAGTTCATCCAGGAGACTCCGCCACTCTCCAGTGCTCGGTCCTCTCTGACTCTGAGAACAAGAAATGTCCAGGGGAGCACAGTGTACACTGGTTAGGAGTCAGATCAGATACGTCTTATCCTAACATCATCTACACTGATGGAAATGAACCAAATGAGTGTAAGAAGACATCGGACACTCAGAAGAGTTGTGTTTATCACCTCTCAAAGAACTTCAACTCCTCTGACGCTGGGATTTACTACTGTGCTGTTGCCACATGTGGAGAAATAGTATTCGGAGACGGAACAAAACTGAACATTGAAGGTAAAAGTATTGCTGTTTATTTTAACCCGTTTTCTTCCTTTTTATCGTTCATTTATGTGCTTTTAAGTTTGGGATTTGTTTGTATTTAACTCTAAGTTATACAGTTGGTTCTCTATTAGCTTCTTTAAACTGTCTTTATGGATGGCAAGCCAATCTAATTTAAGTATTCCAGATGTCTTGGGCATTATTTTATCTGGCCTTAGACATCATTGATGTACATCACATGTTTGTAATGAGCAACCCAAGTGGTTTAAGTCAGTGTGGTTTAAGTGTTTGATAGGGACACAGCTTTGATAAGAGGTTACATTCAAATAAATGGATTAAATCCATATTGATTGTGAAGAAATATTTGAAGTAATGTAAAATATTCTTGGGTGAAAGTACTAAATGTTATTTTGTGTTTTCCTTTCATGTTTCAGGAACCGGCTTACGGTCTTTTGGAGATTTACAGACTGCCGATGTATTTCTGCTTATGCCGTGTGTGGTCTCGGCCATTAGTGTGATTGTTATAGCCATCCTTATTCACGCCATCAAGAAAAGCAAGTGTGATTATTGCCATGACAAGGGTAAGTATAGTCCATCTCTCTATCTCTTATTAGCTGATGCTGATATCAGTATTTATCAAAAACTAGGTTATCCTTATCTATTTCTAAATTCTTTTTTTCATATTGTAGCTGCTGTGTCCCTGCAAGAAAATGTTGCAAAAAGGAATGTAAAGGTAAGATCACTATTGCAAAAAAACGTATCGTGCATCTTGATCAGTTTTGACCAAGTTCATTCTTGTCTGATTACATTTCCTCAGAGAAATCAAGACCCATGGATTTATTCTACTGTCGTCTTTACCGTCATGGAAACCAGCATTGGTGTAACGAAGGAGGGAAAAGCAGCAAAGAGAGAGAGGATCTACGCTGCTGCCAAGGCTTTTTGAACGGATTAGCATGTTAGAAGTGGACTCCGCTAGGGCTGACACATATTATTTTTGCTCACAGATCGGACAGCAAGCGGAAAATGAGATTCATCCTGAATTTGACTATTGCATTAAATAAGCAGACTGCAGCTTGCCTGTTTGAGTTTTAAAGCTAAAAGCTGTTATACTATGTGTGATTTAGCCTATGATGTTTATCTGTAATATTATTTTGTTCATATGCTTACATGTAAAAACACTTGATTAAAATAAAAGGGCATTTTGTTCCATTTGGGTTTGTTGGATTTCAAATGTTGTGAAATAGTGATACAAACATATGTTAACGAAGGCCTGTTTTGCATCTAGGCCGCAGGTACACTGCTTCTTCACCATCATGCACCCCATGGTTTTTGGTATATTTAAGTCCATTCCCTAAAAAACCTACTCAAATATGAGTATTTCTTAAATCAAAGTTCCACCAAATGTGGTAAGAAATACTAAATATGATTTGAATGCAAGTGTGTCAATTGTCTCTGCAGAGAAGACTTTAATTGTTTTCTTCATTGTCAGTGAAAGGCAGAATAATGTAGTTAATAGTTAAAAGGAAGCATGACGGGAAATGTTACTGCAGTCCTAATTATTAAATTATTACTCTGTGAATTCATTATGCAGGAAGCTTCTTTACGTTGGACATCTTTAACTTTTGGTGTTTGTTGTGCGAATGATTCATAATTTAAGCGGGCCATGTTGGTGCATGAAACACAGGTTTCCTGTCTCCTGTATAAACACCAAACACCAGGGGGCACTGAAAGGTGAAAAGCCGTAGATTTGGATTTATTTTTAAGAGTAAGGATTAAACGTTAGCTAGAGGAAACTAATAAAATAACCGCAAATGTGTTTATTCTGCTTATTAATTTATATGTGCACAATATAACCACATATCCATACACTAATATTTTTTTAATGCAAATTATATAGTTCATGCACAGTTCCCCCCCCCCCCAAGGATGATAGACAGCAGCTTTTCTTTCAGTTTTATATATCTAAGAAATCATAGCCAGCTTTTTTTGTCAAGGAATCACATCAGCAAACACAGGTATTGTTAAATGAATACCAACTAAAACAGTATTCAACACGGCCCTATTCTACACTGCAGTCATACTGTGAACTACAACACATTAACAAACAACCTGCCTAGCTGGTATTAAACATGATCAAATATGTACTTTTCTTCTCTGCTTCTGAGTCAAGGCATATGACACTGGCTGCTTTCTCACATTTCAGTCAGACAAGTCAGTTTCTTAATATGTTTATTAGAAGCAGCATATAGTTTGAGTTTGGCGTCTAGGCTCGGTCCTCATCACTCCACAGATTTACAAAGAACACATTGAGTGATGATTAGATAACTATCCCCCGAGCCTACAGGTGGAAGCTGGGGTGGTGGTGGGGCAGGCGAGCAGCAACAACATGAAACATAGCAGCAGGAACATGAACGCAGCAGTGGCAGCAGCAGCATAGCGAGAAAGAGTCAGGAAGACCTGGCAGCTTCAATAGTGCGGCATGTTTAGGAGAATGTGTTTGGTTGGTTGTAAGAGGGACGAGGTGTGTCACATGTTAATGTATGATTGGTGCTCGAGTTGACTGCCTGAACTAGCTCGCAGGCTTCGCCCCATTTATGTCTGAAAGAAAAGCTGCCTGGAGCATTTTTAAATATGAGGTTCAGCTTTCCTCTTGCTGTTGTCTTGGTTATTTTAGTTCCTCTTGTATCTTTGATTTCTTTATGAGATGTGTTCAAAATGATAATTAGAACAGTGTTTAATGATTTAATGGAGATATACAGTATATGAACCCTGCCTCACAAGAAAAAAAATACCCTTTACCTCTGATTTGCCACTCAAGCTGCTGGGTCCCATTTATTAAGGGGACACATTTTTTTTTTTAGTCACATAAAACAATGGAACAAAATGCATTTTTTTGTATTCAATCAACAGGTTATACAAGTAAGCATTAAAAGAAGATAACAAGTAATCTATATATACTTGATATGCAAAACACAAGCTAATTACAACATGCTATACAACTTGCACTTCAACTACATGAATACAATACTCTTTGTCAAATATCAGCTAATATCTCCTTATGGTGCTCTTGCTGTCCGCTCTATGTGTGTGCTGAGAAATAATCTGGTATACTGCCCTTGGTGAGCCGTGCAACACTGGTCCAACAAATCAGCAACTGGCACTCATGCATGTGCACAGGACAGGGAAAGGAATCTCTCACTCCACTTTTAAAAAGTTAACATTTCAAAATGCCTTGGCGGCAGCATAGATCGTCTCTCTCTTTGATGCTTTTTTCTCTCTCGTTCCACCAATGCTGGTTTTCATCACGTTGTAGATGACAGTAGAATAAATCCATTGGTCATCACATTCACACTTGCTTTTCTTGATGGCGTGAATAAGGACGGATATAACAATCAGACTTATAGCCGAGATCCCACACAGCAGATATATGTTGTAAGTCTGTAAATTACCGAGGGAATCTGAAAAAAACAGGAGAGGGATTTACTTTACAATACAACAAATATTTCCTTTCAATCATTCTGGATTTTATTTGACTTTTCATAAACTCGTAAATATGCAGATTTCCTAATAAAATGACACTTACTTGGGTTTCTTATTACTATCTTATGATGTCCAGCAAAAAAATAATACTGTAACCCTCAGAGAATTGTATATATGTTCCTGCCTATGAGTAGGATATGAAGATGCCAAATATAATGTAAAATATTGCCCAGAACATCTTGAATAATTATATTTAATGGATTGGTAAGACCATAAAGGTGGACATTTCTGTTGAAACAAGCTAATGGGGAATGTATTGTAAATCAAACTATTTTGAATATATATATATATATAGCAATACGTTTACCTGCGGTCACATCTCCAATAAAGCAGTGCTTAGAACGTAATTACCAAGTTTTAACCATGTATTTAAAGATATACTGCATCGTAGAATTGGCAACACTTTTAGTGTTGAGTGGTTAACACTGTAATTTTCTCAAATATATACAACATAGCTGGTAAATAAATCAACATCCAAAGTAAGTACAAATATCTGAAAATAAATACAATAATTTCATCTTAATTGTGTGTCTAACTGAATTTGTATTGTATTTTCAACAGATAATTGAAATGTTACTTTACTTAAATATTACCAAAGTGCAGCTTTGGATCCGACCTGAAGCATTTACAAAATTCATTCTAATAAACTAGATCACATTTACCTTTTGGTAACAAATTTGTCCCACTCCATACAGGATTTCCATAATGACCTGTGATTAAGCAGTGATACATTCCTTCATCTTCTGGGATTGTCCTCTGAATCGTGAGGGTGCTTAAATTGTTATTGCGTTTTACCTCCAATCTTGAGTCAGAAAATTCTGGTGCAAACTCAGGTGTTGTAGATCCGAGCAGTGTCGCAATTAATGTCAGATTCTCTCCAGCCTTTTGCTTGAACCAGTAGAGCTGTTTAAAGCTATACTCAATATTAGGCAGAGCACACTTGAAGGTCACAGTTTCACCAAGAGGAACTGTAGTCACTGGAACCAGCGTATCTGAAATAAATGACAAAACACACACCGTGAAAAAAGTAAATAATAATTAGTGCACAATATTTATTATGCAAAAACAAAGTTTAGGTACATTATGTATCTATTGTGCATGGAGAGATACTTGCACTGCAGCCTTGATGAAGAACAAGCAGTGTTGTCCATAAAAGCACGTAATAAAGATTCAAAGTTGCCCTTCCTGTAACACTGGTCCCTCTACTTTTTGAAGCATATCTCTTTATTCTTCTCAATTCACCAAAGGCATTTTAGCACTTTCAATAAAGATTAGAGGTAGCATATTGCCTATGCAGTTATACTTGAATATATTGTAAACACATTAAATGATAATACATACAACTGAGAACATCACAAGATACCATAATACAGTTTTAAACTGTCTAGATCAGTCTGACAACCTTTCTACAATCTGCTCCAATTCACATCACTTAGAGCACTATTGGATTGGCAGCCTCTCCACATTAATGATATTCATGTTCATCTGCAATATTTTAAGATTGCACATACATATAGTATTTTTACATTCACTAAGTAGGCTAGGTGGGAAAACAATAAAAAAAAAAGTCCTTCCTTGCAACTGTCCCTTCACTGCATATCATTTTGAATCCTATAGTCCGGTTCGTTCTGAGTAGACAGCCTTGATGGCCAAAGGGTGGAGAAATGACCCTGTCTGTCAATGAAGCTGCTTTATTTTTCTAATTGTGTATGAAAAACAACCTAAAGGTTTACAAAGAGGTTTTCTGATGCTATATATTTAAGAAATGATTGTGTAGGAAGTTGTTCTTGACAAAAACAGTGCAGTTTACTCACATGAACAATGAATGTTGGCACTCCTTGTCGGCATATTGAAGGCTAAGCCACTAGGCTGCGACTGCACTGCATATTTGTTACATCATTTATCCTTTCCCATGTACCATTAGTTGGCATTTTACAAAACACCAAACATTTCAACATACCAATAGTACATGTTGATGGTCAAATCAGTGACATATGAAAAACGGTCCAATTTGTAAATGTCATAACATTACATTTAATTTAGCTGACAATTTTTATCGATCAAAGTTTATTCATTTGTTCTTCACGCCATCAACAATATTTGCCCCTCTTTTCTGCATTAAATGTATTCCTATGGGATATGATTAAAAAGTGTGCTTTCTGCCATCTTTTGTAAAAGGCAAATGGTTCAATAAACTGAAGATTTTAAATTCATTTACATTAAATAAATATCAGCTTGAAAAGGAAGTGACACCATTAACATTTCAATATAAATGCATTGCTTGTAATGCAACAAAAAGCACAACAGCCTATATAGGTGTCTTAGATCTAATCCTACCACATTGTTGTTGCAACTGAATTAGAAATGAATTTATTTATCTTTTCTGATTTGTGTACACAGAATATATACAGTAACCTGCCATTTGCCTTAGTGAAAAATACTTAAATACTAACAATAGCCATGTTAAATACTGTGCAAGCCAGCCAATCTAACCGCCACGTAATGTCTGATGACCCACCCCCTCTGCCTGTCACTTCAGCAGGAAGAGCACAGCGTGCAGAGGAGGGCTGTCAAACCGCCCATCCTCTACACATGCACACTTTGCAGGGAGCTTGTTAGAGAAAGCAGCAGATCAACAGCCTCAGATGATCACAGGAACACATTCATCCTGACACAATTTCTGACCTGCATATTTTTATCTGAGGGAAGAAACCAAGGAATGTAAACCAATGAAACAAAAAAAAAACTGATGGCTATTTACAAAGCGATTAACATAAAACAATCCTGGGTCCACTGTGCACTCGTACACTGTTGACACTTACTAGGAACACCTAACAATTTAATGCAGTCTAGTAAAACTACCAACACTCTGGCATCATCGTTTACCAAAAAGAAAGAGTTAGGGTTTCTTGACAACAAGGTGTATAGAGAATATAATTGAATATAATACAATAAATGAGCGACTTATCTATATCCAGAACATCTGTCCGAGCAGCATGTTGTGGTTTGTGGCTTTCTTCAGGGTCAACAGTTGTTGACAACAAGCCATAACATGCCTTGTACTTTCACACAAACAATCAGATATAAATGCTTCAAACTGACAACCAGATGATGCATGGAAACTTCAGTGCGGCTGTGGTTGGGCTTCACACTGAGGTGTGAATACAAAGGGGCGCTTGTACCTTTATCATTCTATAAACCTCAGGAAGCTGGGCTTACACTGCTGATTTACCTGTTTTTGTATTTCTTTGTTGGCAAGGAAATACACTCATCACACTATGTGATAACCCTTTTCATGTCACCTTACTGCGTGTTGATGCCTTTTATCTGTAGTCCCAGTCAGAGAGGGGAGGTGCCAATCATTCACTGAACCCACCCAGGTCTTGCAAAGCAGGAGTTTGAACCGTTATCTAAGTTAACTTTTTCAGATTATCCACAAAATGTTTGACAGCCTTGCTAAAGTCAGTTGTTGACGAACAGAGAGCCTGTTGAATGTGGAGAATGAAATAATACACTATATCAAATATCCATATATTATATGTTAATTTCCTAATTGCAAATGGTTGTAGATGCTTTTTGTTGCATCTGAAACATACATTATTTTCTTCTTTTGAATGAGCAAATGAACAAGTCAAACTTAAACAATGAAGCTCCTGAAGCGTCTCTCCTTGCTTCACATCCTGTTGAGGCCCATAGTCGGGTCTGTTCTGAGTAACAGCCTGCTTGGTCAAAGGGTGGAGAGATGGCCCACCACAACGCATGACTCTCAGTAGCTGTTGCATGTGGCTTTGCTTCTTGTTCTGACGCAGAAGGGATGTGAGATCTGAAAGATTGAAAGAAAGATTGTGTCCATAACATATTGTCATATGTGTCTCAAAGTGCACATGTAAAAAATATAAGATATGTGATGTATTAAATTCAACTTGGTTAACAAAGGTGTAACTATTAATTGGATTTTTAAATAATATCTGTCATGGCCTTGTCCTAGAAGAGTCAAAATGTCTTTAGACCTGATGCATTGCACAATAATGCAGGATTGACAGAATCAAAGGGTTTTTTTTTTGTGTAGTTTTTGCCCCATATCCTCTCAATGCACAGGATTTTCACCTGATCTCTTTGGCTGTGGTTGAAGATGATCAACGTTCTCCTTTTTAATGTCCAGTTTTGGAGACAGAAGGCTACATATTTTAGTAGAAGTGTCTTGTCTTCACTGTTATTCTTGGAAAATGAACAGTTACTGAACAATTTAAAGACTCATAGTTCACAGCAACAAAAGGAAAATCATAAATGTCAGCGATGACAACCAGGCAAAATTACAGCATAACACTACCGTTACCAACCAACAACAAGCGACAACAACAAGGATCCATTTGGACATGGGTAAGTGTAAATACACTGAACAAAAATATAAACGCAACACTTTTGTTTTTGCTCCCATTTTTCATGAGATGAACTCAAAGATCTAAAACATTTTCTATATACACAAAATAACCATTTATCTTAAATATTGTTCACAAATCTGAAAAAATCTGTGATAGTGAGCACTTCTCCTTTGCCGAGATATCAAGATGCTGATTAGACAGCATGATTATTGCACAGGTGTGCCTTAGGCTGGCCACAATAAAAGGCCACTCTGAAACGTGCATTTTTGCTTTATTGGGGGGGTCTGGGGGGATCCGAAAACCAGTTCGCACTTCGCACAGCCATTGAAGAGGAGTGGACCAACATTCCACAGGCCACAATCAACAACCTGATCAACTCTATGCGAAGGAGATGTGTTGCACTGCGTGAGGCAAATGGTGGTCACACCAGATACTGACTGGTTTTCGGACCCCCCCAGACCCCCCCAATAAAGCAAAAATGCACGTTTCAGAGTGGCCTTTTATTGTGGCCAGCCTAACACGCAGACACGTTGCTTCACCATGAGCAGAAACCTTTATATATATACAGTCTATGGCAGAAACACTGAAACTCTGAAACTCTTGTTAAGTTTCTCCATCGTTGTGTACAAACTGGATAAAACGCGGACTTTCTGTTGTTGTTCAGGAATTGATCCCGTCTCTGCCCCCGCCTCGACGTAAGCGTGACGAATGTGGTGCTTTTGCTCTGGCCGGACAATTTTTTGGTGCTCGAAATGAACCGAATTCCGGAGCTAAGAGGCTGCTCAGCTGCGGTGTGAAGAGGAAAACCCGGTGCTTTTCAAGCTCTAGCTCCGGGCCGGCCCTGAAACACCGTTGGTGTGAATGAGGTATGTGAGTGTAAAGGATGATTGGATGGGATTCTCCTGACCCAGACCTGAACCAGTACACATTGTGTTCACCTGGACACTGATCTGCGCTTTCGTTGTTCTTTGAGAGGAGTGAACACTCACTGCATTGAGTCACTGATTCGCCGGGCTGGACCGACTTGGTCTTCGGACTTTGCTTCAAGTAGACAGATTTCTTCAGGTTTTTATGATCTGTGTGATGGACAAAAAATAAGAATAAAGTAACTGATTTTAAGGATTTTACAATATAGCAAATTAAGTAATTGAAATGAATATACTTTACCATTCACAACTAAAAGTGTGCCGTAAATAATTTCCATTTTGTATGACGATCCTGCTTGACAGAAGTGCATTGCTTCATCTTCTTTTGTTACATTTCTGATGTTTAAAATGTTCTGAGCATGCAGTTTTGTTATGTTGAATCTTGAGTTGTTAAATTGTCTGCGCACCCAAATGGAACATTTACCCAAAAGTCATCAAGGTTAAGAAAGGCATACCATGACCCTCAATTAACCAAACCTTTGATCATGTCCCCTTTTCAATGAAATTGAAAAGATGTCTGAGCAAACACCATGTGACATTTTGTGACATACTGATACGCAG
>CALSBZ010029764.1:1454-13231 GCA_943591055.1 Gobionotothen gibberifrons
ACATTAACACAAAAAAACATTAATCATCACCACATTTCATTTAACACCCTTTCAAACTGTACATACTGTATCAGACTACTGGTATACAGGAAACACTGCAGTAAATATACAAAGAACAGACACTGAACATGTATTGGTGTGCCAGGTGTGATCCATGTGGGGGGATGGGCACATACGAGCGGGGGGGAACACATCTAGTGTGTGTGTGTGTGTGTGTGTGTGTGTGTGTGTGTGTGTGTGTGTGTGTGTGTGTGTGTGTGTGTGTGTGTGTGTGTGTGTGTGTGTGTGTTTTATCTGATCCGGATGGTTACTAATTCCTTTTCTTTATGGCGGGAACACCATGGGTGTTACAAAGTTGACTAAATCATCCAGAATGCAATGAAAGTGGAGATCAGCAATTGTATATGTTCACATGTCTACTGTGAAGGATATCATAAAGCCTTAAAGCAATCGAATGTAAAACAAAAAAGTTATGAGTAAATCGGTCAGATTTGACCCAAAGACAACATGAGGGTTAATCAATATATATAATCTCTTTAAAAATGAAAGTCCGGCTAACCTTTACAGTTCTTGCCGTCCAAAGCCAGGGAGAAGCCCTCCGTGCAGGAGCAGTGGAACGAGCCGGGGGTGTTTTCACACGTCTGCCCACACAATCTGCCGGGGAAACGCCAGCACTCATTTATATCTGGAAGAGCAGGAGAGGCAAGGTGAGTTTCAACACAAGGCGATTCAAAGTGCTTTACACAAAGCCATTAAGAGCATTAAGAAAGAGTGCAACAGAAACATATTATAAGATGGCATTTAAAAACACTAATTTCAAAGCAAAGATAATACAACATAAAAGATGAGGGAGCTATTAGACCACAGACTGAAGCCTCGGGGACGAGAAACCCTCCAGAGCTCATTCAGAAACACAACTAGTGATGTGTGGAGAGACTTTTCCACCTTCAACACAAGGCAATGTTAGCGTGAACATGTACAGTTTGTGACGCAGGGACTCGTACCGGTGCAGAGTTTCCGCAGAGAGTCGTACTGATACCCCGTCTGACAGTCACAGGTGTAGCTGCCAGGAAGATTGTGACAAATCTGACCGAGTCCACAGCGGTTTGTCCCCATCTGACACTCGTCCAGGTCTACAAGGAGAGAGAAGATCATCAGGGTTCGGTACGTACTGTAAATGTTTCATTTCATTTGTATTTGTTCCGTTCATGGTATCCACAACTTAATGTATAACAATTATTGGTACCACTTTACAATAAGACTTCCCTTATAAAGGGTTTACGAATAGTTTGTAATTAATTACTTAGGTTGTGAACACTTTATAAATCCTTAATAAGCTTTTGTAAGACATGAGATAAACAGGGCGACTGTGACCGGTTGCTTGCCAAATAGTGAGCCCACATGTATCTGAACTGCTAAGCCTTATATTGGCTACCTAGCTTACTTTGTCTTCTTCATCAACCAGCATCCTTGGTATCTGTTGCTCACGGAGTAGATTCTCGCTAAGTAGCCAATATAAGGCTTAGTCATCTTGCCAAATAGTGAGCCTGTCTTGATGTAAATGGTAAATGGACTGTACTTATATAGCGCTTTATCCAGTCTTTAAGACCCCTCAAAGCGCTTTACATACTTTTTACATGTCTTTCACCCATTCACACCCATTCATACAGAGCAGTGTATCTTGCTCTCGGATCTAACATGCATACACATTCACACACCGTTGGCCATGCCATCGGGAGCAACTCAGGGTTAAGTATCTTGCCCAAGGATACATCGACATGTTGACTGCATGGGCTGGGATCGAACCCACAACCTTCTGGTTGAAAGACGACCACACTCCCTCGCAGCCACAGTCGCCCACAATGATGTATGAATACTATGTTAGAACTGGTTTATAAATGGTTCTTAATGATTAATAAAGTGTTTACAACCTAATTCATAACCTAGTTATAAACCCTTTATGAATCCTTTATAAGGGTAGTCTTATCGTAAAGTGGTACCCAATTATTTACAAAACATGTCTCTATAAACACGCCGTACCCGAAAAGGAGCAGGGAGAAGAAGATAATCTGATATGACCCGCCCCTTTCTAGAAATAGATGGTCTGTCCTTCATATTTTCTTATTCACTAATTCGCTAATCATAACAGCATCGTAGGAAAATAAGAGAAACACAAAAACGTACAAAAATATACTTAGTTCCCACTCGACAGTTAAAAAACAAAAAACAAAAAAACACCAAAGCATCACATGAACAAGGAAGAGTGCAACACCCTCTTCGAGCCCTACTGGAATCATTTCTGATCCTAAATATCTTGGTTTCTCCTTTCCTAAGGTCACGTTGTTCTGCTGTCTTACCTAATAAGTAAAAAACATCTTATTGATATTTATTTTCTCTAGTATTTATTTGCATTGCATTCAACAGAGTATCTGTTGGTAATCCAACAGATACTCAGATTAAGTTACTGATTACATTTCTTTACAGGTAACTATTGTAACGGAATATGTTTTTGGAGCATCCCTCACAACCCTCATCATATCATCGACACTCACCAGCTGATATTCAGGCTCTTTCTCCTCTGATATGGGATTTCTACAACTAAACATTTGAGAAGAAAATCTTCAGCCTCAACGCTCTCACCTCCATCTTTCTGTAGTTGTCGTCAGTTCTGTTGTGTTTGGGAGGTGCTTTTTTAAACTGTAGTATGTGTTCATGTGTTTCATTAATGGTGTATAGGCTGCTGCCTGGATGTGCTGAATGAAAGGCAGGTTTTACTGTAAAAAAAAATCATTTCTGATCCTAAATATCTTGGTTTGTTCTTTCCTAAGGTCACGTTGTTCTGCTGTCTTACCTAATAAGTCAAACACATCTTATTGGTATTGCATTGCATTTGATATTGAGGTAATCCTAAAGGAAAGTAATCAGATTACTTTTATATTGTGATACTCAGATTAGGTTACTGATAACATTTCTTTACAGGTAACTATTGTAACCGAATATATTTTTAAAGTACTAACTTCACTAGCTGATATTCAGACTCTTTCTCCTCTGATATGGAATTTCTATAAGAACACATGAGAAGAAACTCTTCAGCCTCAACACTCTCATCCCCATCTTTCTGACGTTGTGCTGTTGTGTTTCAGAGGAGCTTCTCACCGACACACGTGGCTCCATCAGAGCTGGCGCTGTACCCCGGGCTGCAGGAGATGGTCTTCTGCTGGCAGGAGAAGGATCCCACCGTGTTGATGCAGTTAAAACCAGAGCTGCACAACTCTCTGAGGCTGAGGCACTCATTGATGTCTAAAGAAACACACACAGAGACAGCTGAGAATAACTGATGTGTTTACCTACATAATACACTTACAAAACCATCTTATTGAGATGTATTAACACTCATTAATGTCTGCACAAACACAGAAAGAAGCACGACTAGAGACAGCTGAGAATAACTGATGTGTTTACTGTCTTCCATAACACACTTAGGTAAAAAACACCTTATTGATATTCATTAATTCACCATTTGATGCTGAGGTCATCCAAATACTGAGGTGAGAGAAGTACCAGCTCTTGTACTTGAGTAAAAGGAGAAGTACTCAGATCTTGTACTTGAGTAAAAGTAGAAGTATTCAGATATTGAGTAAAAATAGAAGTACTCAGATATTGTACTTGAGTAAAAGTAGAAGTACTCAGATCTTGTACTTGAGTAAAAGTAGAAGTACCAGAGTGTAGGAATACTCTGTTACAGTAAAAGTCCTGCATTCAAAATGTTCCTCAAGTAAAAGTATAAAAGTATTCTCATCAAAATATAGTGAAAGTAGCGACAGTAAAAGTAGTGATTGTGCAGATTGGTCCATTTCAGAATAATATATATGATATGTTTTATAATGATTGATCATGAAAGTGTTCTCAAAGCTGGTAAAGGTGCAGCTAGTTTTTAATAAAAGGGAAATACTCAAGTACAAGTATCTCAAAAGTGTACTTAAGTACTGTACTTGGTGGAGAGATTCTTTTCACTGTGAGGTTACCAGGCAACCAGAGAGTGTACAGTACTCAAGTGAATATACTTAGTTACTTCCCATCACAACAACATTGATATTACAACAGGAAAGAGGGATTTAATTTGTTAATTCAATGCAAAAACTAAAGAGTAAAAAGGATGAGCTGTGGTTGTATTGGGGGTTGGACTGATTCTTGTCACCGTGAGGTTACCATTCAAACAAAGACAGTTTCTTACCGATACAGTTTCCATGGGAGTCCTGTGAGAATCCGGTGATGCACTTTGGTTTGTGATTACAGAGGAAGGAGCCGAGTGTGTTCTCACACACGAAGCCAACGCCACAGTTATGGGTTCCCAGAACACATTCGTTAATGTCTGAGAGTAAAAGAACAGAAGACAAACTTTTCATTTTTGAAACTGGGTCTAAATGTGCTGTCAACTGTCATTCAGTAAACCGTACAGTAGGTGGCACTGTGAGTCAAGCAACGAATAAAGATGTGCAGAATCCCAAAATCATCACAGTCAAAACTTTAAAAAAGAAATTCCCCACCTATACACATCTGCAATTAACAGAAGTTGAACAAAACTTCCTTAATGTCAGTTATTGAGTCTCACGTTCCCGGATGAGTCCTCATTAGAGGGATGTACTTCCAGCATCGCAGCAGTGATCTCTCCTTTCTTTCATGGAGCTAATTAGTTTTCTCCCTGTTGGATGGTCGGCTAAATATTTCCCCTATTATCTTAGCTACATGTACATTGATTAGTCCTCCTCTGTGCAAAGTGCTTTACCGCCCGCACAGAACCTTCTCTGTGGATGATTATCTTGTCAAAAGCTGAATCTGGGCATCTGCTGAAGCACAAACAACACGGCAGGGGCCAAAATCATGAGAATACATCGCAATGACTGAGCGAAAATCATGACTACAGTAGGAAGAAAGAAATGAAGAGAGAGTTTGTGAACACTACACAACTATCTGCCTTCAATAATGCCAGGACTCTCCACTAGCCTCACCACCACCTATGAGTAATGGGAACAGTGATGCATTGTGGGACGTTGCGGCCATCTTTGTAGGATAGCGTCTATAAAGACACAGGAGCAGCTGTCAGTATAAATCCGCTTTCCAGGTCATCTGGTCTCAGGTCAGCGGTTTTGCGTCCAATATGCACTTACAAAGAGAAGCTCCGCGCAGAAACAGAGGAGTGTTATATAAACAAATAAAGTTGTTTAATGACGTCCCTATTTCAATTAAGAGAAGAATGGACCGATCGCTGTTACTGATGTCGGCCCTCTGGTGTTTTCAGATAGGGTCTACATTGCAATTTTACAAACGATGGATACAGGACCTTCAAATGTAGAGGACAATCATCCAGACTGAGTAATGTTATGCTAACTAAATGCTAACTAAATGACGATTTATCATGCATCATTGTTCTACCGGTGTATTTATGTATACTGCGGTGATTCATGTTTCGAATCTTTTCCCTGTCTAGTGTTTTTACTGTAGTTCAGCAGTAAACGGTTAGCAGTTGACTGATAACATATTCAGGGTCTCTTGCTAATGTTGGCTATCTCCCCCCTCAATTCCAAGCTTAAATGAAATGCAATCCCATGGGTTGTTTTGTTCGTTGCTCACAGAAGTGGATGTTACAGCTATGACATCAACAGTGTCTTCAGACCACGTTTAAAAGTTTAAATTGAAAAGGCTACGCTACTCGCTAGCAGTGGTGTCAAGTAACTAAGTAGATTTACTTAAAGGTGGGGTATGTAATTTTGGAGAAAGCAGCTTGAGTGCGCTAGAACTTGAAAGTGCAGAACCGGAAAGAATCTGCCTCTTCCTTCAGACTTCCTTCCAGAGCCCCTCCTCCAACACACACGAACGCGCACATGACCAATGAGGGCACGAGATAAGTTTGTGCACAGATGGAAGGCTGACAGGCAGGTAGGCCATCCAGTTACTTTTGCCGGGCCGGCTCAGATGATTGGTCGTGCTTTTTACAGCGCTACGGCTTCCACAGATTACATTTATTTATGGATTTATTGTCAAAGCACTTCAGATATTCATTGCTATCGGGATGTTAAGAGCATTCCATGGAATATAACAACAAGTGCTTCTGAAGTGAATTAAACACCCCACCTTTAAGCAGTGCACTTCAGTACAATTTTGAGGCAATTGTACTTATCTTCAGTATTTCCATGATATGCTACCCTTTACTTCTACTCCTCTACAGTTCAGAGGTAAATGGTGTACTTTTTCTCCACTACATGTATTTAATCCCTTTAGTTACTTCACAGATGTGGATGAATGATGTGAAATCTAACCAAGTGTTAAATCAGACTTTAGTTCCACCTGGAGTAAATCCACAAGCTACCCTGCGGTATACAAAGTAATTCAAACTAGCTGCACCTTTACCAGCTTTGAGAACACTTTAATGATCAATCATTATAAAACATATTATATATATTATTCTGAAATGGACCAATCTGCACTTTTACTGTCGCTACTTTCACTATATTTTGATGATAATACTTTTCTACTTTCACTTGAGGAACATTTTGAATGCAGGACTTTTACTGTAACAGAGTATTCCTACACTCTGGCACTTCTACTTTTACTCAAGTACAAGATCTGAGTACTTCTACTTTTACTCAAGTACAAGATCTGAGTACTTCTACTTTTACTAAAGTACAAGATCTTAGTACTTCTACTTTTACTCAAGAACAAGATCTGAGTACTTCTACTTTTACTCAAGAACAAGATCTGAGTACTTCTACTTTTACTCAAGAACAAGATCTGAGTACTTTACCACCCATACTCACTAGCCCTATGGTGAAGTCAATAGATTGCGGTCCAAGTATCCTCTAAAGATGGACGCCCTGATGTTGATAAAACACATTTCCATTCCCTTTTCATGATACACTTGTTTTCATGGTTTTGTGAGAGCTTAAGGGTTCCTTTAAGGACAGATCCTTCTTAGTTTCTGGAGATACTATTAGAAAGAGCAATATCATTATGCATGGCCTCAGTTGGAGCCAGGGCTGTTGGACCTGATGTTGGATCCTCTCTAAATTACTGAGAACCTGGCAACACTAAATAACTCCAACACAAACACAGCCTTGTGCCAAGTTGTGTAATGAGGTGGAAACACAAAGGAGGTAATGTTGAGAGCCTGATACCATGAAGCCTGTAAATACATATCAATGAGAATCAGGGGTTTAAGCCACCCAGAATCCCTAGGTTTCCTTTGCATACTGGAATAATCTGCAGCTCATGACTCACGCCAAGGTTTATTTGCCATAACAATATGTTCCTAACCTCTTAAGCCCCACGGACCCGCCGAAGGGGCCGAAACCACAACATCTGCAAGCAACAGTGTCTGAGGGCTTCTTAAGATTTAATAAACTATGAATGTTTCATCTCCATGTAACGGGAAGAAACTCAGCTAACTGATGATTCTAACGCTGAGCGAAAAAATCTTAATGCCGTTAGCACAGAAACTCTAGCTATACCGATCGATATACTTATTGGATCTGCACAAACAAGCTTAGATAACATCCTGATATTCCACAGATTATATAAATATAAGGATCATCACTGAGCGATCTGAACTCGTGACAGGGGAAGCAAATACAGACAACACACGAGCTTTAGGTAGCATAACACGGAGATATGCTCACCTTAGCTGTTATTCTGATCGAAAGTCGTGTTTAATGGCATTAAAACGAGAAAAAACGCGGCTGAAGGTTAATCCATAGGTTAATCCAATGTGTCTGTCACTTTTTTGATAATCCATAATTCCATTTTTATGCAAAAATCAGAGAATACAAATTAGCTGCTAATGGTAGCCACCGGTTTTTCTACGAGTCACTCTCACTCCTTATTTGGCAACCTGTGTGTGTATGGGGAACTTTCCCTCAATTCCATTGGCTCGAGCGGTTAAAAAGAGATGTCAATCATCAAAAGGGGTTCCAGAGATAAGTAAAATCCACCCAAATGACCCCAGAAGTCATTTTTGCTAAACCTCTCTAAAAAGGTCAAATGTCACTTGTTTTGCATCAATCTTGATACAGGGTACTTATTATATGTTGTACTTTGGATTCCTAAAGCTTTTAGTCTACTAACCCATCATCGAAGGTTAGTTTTCACTATAAGTAAAAAATGATTTTTGGACGGACACTATCATTTACAGTTTTTTTACTATGTTCAATCTGAATTTTCTTTAAAATAAAAAACATCTATATTGTTCTGGAAATGTGATTTTCGAGCCTGAGACCTGAAAAACAGTCTTGGGGCCTAACAGGTTTTAAAGGGGCCCTATTATGCTCATTCTCAGGTTTGTATCAGTATTTAGTGTCTCTACTGTGACATGTTTCCATGCTTCAATGTTCAAAAAGGTCTTTATGTTTGTGTGTGTGATGGAGAAACACAGGGATTTTCACCTTTGCAGACCATTTACATGCACAAAAACCTGTATAACAGACTCCAGGGAATGGATAACTCCTAAAAGCATGATAGAGTGTATATTAAGCAGCAGTGTATATTACGTAGCAGGGATGACGTATTTACCCGGAAGTAAGCTGCATGGATTCCCTCGACAAAAAAGCAATGGGATTTCTCCATAGGATTTTGGAAAATAGCTCGAAATAAGGTCTGTGGAAAACTAACCTGTTTGATAAATGCACGTTTTGTTCAGCCGGATAATCTCCACATGTCTACCCTACTTTTATAATTTTCAAATCATAAATCGAATCGCCAGAAGCTAAACACTAACGTTATGCTATAAACGAACTACAGCCGAGTCCAGCAGCACGGCTTCAACGTCACGTCAACTTAAGATCCATATTCAAACATACAGATTCTAAATGGTACGAGTTGAAGCGTTTGTTTGAACAGTTTGCAGGAGGCAGGTACTTGCTTTCAAGCAGAACAGGGCAAACAAACTTAGAGGAGTGTTTACGTGTTCGGCGTAATGACGTACAACGGCCTCCACGACTTCTGTAGTCCTATTCAGCCACTTGTTAACAACCATCGTTTTTCAGACACGTAAACTCTTCAGAAATCACCAGTGGGGTCACTGCTGATGGATTTAATGTCGTAGAACAAAACGTGATCTGTCTCTTCAATGTGTGTCAACCACAGACCTTATTTAGAGCTATTTTCCTAAATCCTATAGAGAAATCCCATTGGCTCTGAGACGAGGGAACAGGAAGTGGTCAAATACTGACTCACTTCCGGGTTTTAGGACTCGTCACATTACATTACATTACATTGCATTTAGCTGACGCTTTTATCCAAAGCGACTTACAATAATATTGGGCTATAAAGGAACTACAGCACGGTCACATGACTTCACGTCACCCCCGCTAAGCTAAAGGCGGCTAATGTTGGTCTGTAAAGGAACTACAGCACGGTCACATGACTTCACGTCACCACCGCTAAGCTAAAGGTGGCTAATGTTGGGCTATAAAGGAACTACAGCACGGTCACATGACTTCACGTCACCACCACTAAGCTAAAGGTGGCTAATGTTGGGCTATAAAGGAACTACAGCACGGTCACATGACTTCACGTCACCACCGCTAAGCTAAAGGTGGATAATGTTGGGCTATAAAGGAACTACAGCACGGTCACATGACTTCACGTTACAACCGCTAAGCTAAAGGTGGCTAATGTTGGGCTATAAAGGAACTACAGCACGGTCACATTACTTCACGTCACCACCGCTAAGCTAAAGGAGGCTAATGTTGGGCTATAAAGGAACTACAGCACGGTCACATGACTTCACATCATCATCGCTAAGCTAAAGGCGGCTAATGTAGGTTGAGTGGTATACTCGTAGTATTTATGGTGTAATTCCTCTCTGTATAATGTGTGCTACACCATATTACTAATATTGTGTCACATTTGTTTTTGTAATTTCTTTCAGATAAACTGTTTGAGGAAACTTCCCGCAAGGCGGATATCACAGGATCGGTCTTTGGTGGAGTTTTTGTGGGAGTTTTTATACTTCTTGTTCTGCTTGTTGCTATAAAGTTCACAAAATGTTGTGCTACAAGTAAGTTCATATGATAGATTGTTTCACCATGTACATCATGTGCAGACATCAACAAAACAATAACCCTCTCAAGTCAAAAACTATTCTTTAAAATCGACATTTCATTCTCAAGGTTTACCTGCCTTAATATGGCTTAAGAGTTTTTCTCATCACAATAATTTATATTATCATTATTGTATTATTATAAACATGGAGAAAGCTTTTGTTAAGACTGTTCATCATAGAATTAGTTTTTTCAAAATGTCAAATATTGCATTAAGTGTCTTAATAAGAGTTTTGAATATCCTTCACTTCCATGCTTTTTTTAAATTGTAAAACAAGCTGAAAAAAAATGCTTTTCTGGATACATAATATAGCCACACATTACAGTTTAAATGTTTTGATTATCTCCAAAAGAGATTCTGTGCATGTGTTTGGAAAACTTTTTCTGTTGTATTTGAAGGTGAAATATGTTGTTGATGATCTATAAAACAGAAGCTAATTGATCAAGAGCTGACGATAAACCTTTCAAACTTGCATCATTTTGATTAATACTGATGAAAAAGAACTGAACGCAGACTTAATCTTGCATCATATTATATATCAGGGGTTTTTCTAGAAAGATATAGTATGAGGTGATACTGTGGCGCTGATTTTGTTTATCAGATACATCAATTATATCGAGAACATGGCGCCCGTAAACAAATGGACGTAAAAACAAAGCTGTCTCTGCCGTCTGACGCTCTGTTTGATACTCGTATTTCTGGAGGAATAATACCGGTTTTTGACGAACAGAAATATTGTCGTCTGGCATCACTTTAACATTTTACTGGGGGAAATCTGCATTTTGGTTTGAAGGCGCACGCTGACAGTTAGAGGGCGGAGCGTACTAAACGAACCAGCTGTAAAAAAAAAAACATTCTCAAGATAAACAAAAGTATAAGTTTCAGTGTGGATAGGTTCATATTAGTTAAATTATTTCAAATTTTTTAACTGATGTGCCATAGACTTGACAGATATTTGTTTTTTGAAACAATACGTGAGCCTACAAGGTTACATACAATAAATCAGTTTATATTTGAACTCAAACAACACTTCAACCTTTAATCCAGCATTAAATCAGCACTTGAGACTGAGACACTCCCTGAGTTACATGAGAGGAGACAGCGTTCATCAGAGGAGGCGTGACAGAGCTCCTCCCTCACTGACTCACTGAGAAGTGAAACCAGGAAACAGTTTGTTATTCTAATGCTGTATCAGCATTCCAACTAAAATAGTAGAGTCTGTAGAAACTTAGCTTGGTCGTGATTGGTCTAAAATACAGAGAGTTGTCAAACACCATCAGAATGCTACAGCTAATTCAGAATGCTACATCCAGACTGGTCTTCACCCTCCTCCAGTTCTCCCACTACTCCTCTCCTCCACTCCCTTCACTGGCTAACAGTCAGAGGTGGGAAGTAGTGGAGTACAAATACTTCGTTACTGTACTTAAGTACATGTTTCTGGTATCAGTACTTTACTCCACTACTTATTTTTCTGACGACTTTTTACTTTGACTTCTTACATTTTTAACACAAATACCTCTTCTTCATGTCTCTTTTACATCAACATGTGTCCCCTCTTCTTCATGTCTCTTCTACATCAACATGTGTCCCCTCTTCTTCATGTCTCTTCTACATCAACATGTGTCCCCTCTTCTCCATGTCTCTTCTACATCAACATGTGTCCCCTCTTCTTCATGTCTCTT
>CALSBZ010029764.1:45819-58305 GCA_943591055.1 Gobionotothen gibberifrons
TACACCTGAACATCAGCAGGAGAGGACTCTTTAAAGTAGAGACACTATATCCTGATATGAGCCTGAAAATAAGCAGAATATGTCCTCTTTAATGTATGAGAAATGTGCTTCAACATTACACAACTGTGAGGGATGTGATGTACGATAAATGTCCAGTAAATCCAGTTCCAGCCACTTCAGGAAACATCAGCGTTTAATTTCATGTCATAAAATACATCGCTCAGTTTGAAGGATTTGTGCAGTAATTCCTTTGAGCAGTTCAATCATATCCGTCACCAATCCAGACATAAAGCCGTGTCGTATAAACTCAGCGTTTGCTATTGGATATCCCAGAGGAAGCATTGTGATTACACAGATGGAAACATTTGTCTTACATTCACTGAACACATGCATAGTACCTTGACACAGAGATTATTCAGAAATAATTATGTGAACACTATTTCTGTCTCTTTGTCGTGTAGCATCATGTACAGGCATGAGCAGTCCAAATGTTGTGAGTCGTATATCATGACCGTGCTTTCTGTCAGGGTCTGGGAGTGTGACTGGCATTTTGATTGCAGTTTTTCTCAGGGGACCGTCTGTGGCCTTGAATCTGGATCCAACAAAGTGGATTTGGAAGAATATAGCATCCAAAGGGGGCTCCATTGAAGGAAAAAACATGTGTACTACTACGGAGAATTATACAGCTGTTTTCTCAGTTGTGTTATACATACTGTTTGTTAGCTCTATAGCAGGTGACCTTAAAAAATCTGTTGGCTGTTGACTGGATTTACCAGTGACTCTACTAGCTTAGATTCAAGGCCTTTTAACACCAGGCAAAATGGTAATGATAGACCATCTTCTATCCTGGGAAGACCACGATGAATACATCTGTACGATAAAGGGTCTTGATCATATTGCCTTCAGTGATTGATTCAGTTCTTGTTTCTCATCTTAATATTTGCACTTGTTGATGTTGCAATTGGAGCTGCTGTGATTTAAGATATGTAGGACCTGATCTGACTGAATACAATGTTTTCGTATGGTATCGTATTGAATGTTCTTGTCACGTATGTTATCGTATCGCATCGCATCGTGTAGTGTTTTGGAACAAATTACAGTATAGAGCAGCGTTAACAGCTCTAGAGTTGGGTCGTTTGCTCACTTTCACTTCACTGACAGCAACTAGCTCTGTACCTGAAGTTCTTTCTCTTAGTTCATCATTTTGTTGTCATAGTTTAAAGCCTGCTTTTATCCTATGCTGTGCACAATGACTTGAACAAAAAATGTTATGATTCGACTGATAAAATGACATTTGAATTGGCGACTTCTTGACTGTTGACTATAAATATCTTGTCAATCGACATGTCTATAACGATATCATGGATCATCAGCTGGTACAGACTTGTGGCCTGGGACACATGCATTTAATTTGGCTCAAAGGTGGGGTAGCTAATTTTGGAGAAACCAGCTCGAGTGCGCTAGAATTTGAAAATACACAGCCGGAACAAATCCTCCACTTCCTTACAGAGCCCCTCCTCCAACACACACGAACGCGCACATGACCAATGAGGGCACGAGATAAGTTTGTGCACAGATGGAAGGCTGACAGGCAGGTAGGCCATCCAGTTATTTTAGCCGGGCCGGCTCAGATGATTGGTCGTGCTTCTTACATTCCTCCATTTTTTTATGGATTTATTGTCAAAGCACTTAAGATATTCATTGCTATCGGGATGTTAAGAGCATTCCATGGAATATAACAAAAAGTGTACCTCGAGCCGGTTTCTCAAACTTACCTACCCCACCTTTAAATCTTTTAGCATGATTACATGAAAGTATAAAGTGGATGTTCTTTTTGTAGGATGCTCATTTTTTAGTCATCTAGAGACTAGCTTATCTCAAGTTACCATCTAAGTGCTGATAGAAAATGACATGCCTGCTTATTTATTTTCAAATAAATGTAATCAACTGTCAAATTGAATTGAATAAAATCAGCAACGTTTGAATGATTCACAAACGTCTTTTCAAAGTGTCCGAAGCAGATGGAGTTGTTCACGCCTCAGACAGCTGGTGTCATCATGCCTGATTTACTGAGTCAGGAACCTTTGAAAAGCTTCTCCAGGAGTGACTGAGTCCAGAGACGGAGAGTGTGAAGCAGCTACCTGACAAATAAATCACACTTGTTTTATAGACACTCTATCACCCTGACAGACTGTTCAGAATATCTGACTGGCTGAGCGCCATGTATGCAATATTCAGGCAGGGGAGAGGTGAAGTACTGCACAGCAACAACAAATACATCCTCTCCAACAAACAGATGAAGATGTTAATAAAGCTTGTTGCGTTTTAAGCTTGGATATCAGATATATTGAAGAGTCAATATTCTGAAATCACCTGAAACTATAAAAAAGAGAAGGAAACCATGCTATGTTAGCTTGATGCTAAATAACGCCCTTGCTGTTTTTTGGCAAGACCATATTACCTTGAATCTGTTGACCCCTCACTTATATCTGAATGAAGATGGGTTCTACAGATACCTCCAGTTTACAAACACGTCCACTGTACGTCAATTCCCTTTCGACATTTGAATTGGCGACTTCTTGACTGTTGACTGTAAATATCTTGTCAATCGACATGTCTATAACGATAGTGAGGTGGGCTGAAGAACGGAAGGTTGTGAGTTCAAATCCCGCCAGGAACACCACCACTAGTGTGCCCTTTAATCTGCGTTTCATTACATTTATTAGAGCGCTTTCTTCGAATGCTCAAAGCGCTTTACATTACATACTGTATTACACATATCAGACATGTAACAGTGAATACAGCAAATTAGGGTGAAGTGTTTTGCCCAAGGACACAAAGTTATGGGTACTTTTTACTTAAGTACATTTCAAAGCCCTCTTTACTTTTACTTGAGTAAAGAAGTTTAGTCAGTACTTCTACTTTTACCAGAGTATTTTTAAACACGAGTATCTGTACTTCTACTTGAGTAAAGGACGTATTTACTTTTGCCCTCTCTATACCGTCCGTAGAGTTTAATTGAACAGCTCAGACATTGTTATACTGGCAAACATATAGTTTCAAATATTCCAAATGAAGGTTTTTCAAAATCCTCCTGAAATGAAACCATCTAAAGGCTGGAGGACAGAGAGAGAATTTATAACCAAATCCAGATTCTCCAGCTCCCGTATCCGTCTCCTCGGGGAGTTTTGAGGCAACGCGCAGTAAAACAGTGACTGAGGAGTGAGCGATGGTGCTGACGGCTATAAGACTGCTGTGAGAGTGTTTTCACCACATGAGAGTTTGACTCGCTGCTCCAGACAGACCCTGAGATCACTATTCATGTTCCTGTTTTATACCTGGGGACCTCCACTGCTTCTATACACTCATTACATATGGCCTGGATTTATACTTACAACAGGATGGACAAAGGGAGCATTGTTCTGCGACTGCTAAACATGATTTACGTCAGATTCAGATTCAGGGTACTAAAGTGCAGAAATAATTCTCTGAGCAGTAGAGTTCAGATTGATTAAGTGCTGGAGCATTCCACACAAGTATTTGCCATTATTGAAGAACTGTTTTAGGTCTCCACATATTAGCTTTTTCTGAGTCTGACGTCTGAAGCTTAGAGCCTTTTTTAGTACGACCGCTCCCAGTGTTTCCATTTGAAAATATTTTTCAGACAGGTGACATCACTGTGGACATTGGAGGAGAAGCTTGTTTTTTGCCGTGTCTGTCAGATGGAAACTATCATAACAAAAACCTAAAGCCCGTCGGTTTGAGCGGATTGGCCGGGAAGACCGTGTGTGACTTTTCTCTCAGATCTCATATGTACGCAGATCGTCACACTCGCTCAACAGCTGTCAGACTGAGCGGTGAAGCTCAATCTGCCAAAGTGTGAGAGCAAGCATCTTCTGGTGGGTGAACATTGTGTAAAAACAACTTCAAACACATATATAGTAACACAGACAGATGCTAAAATCCAAGAGGGGGAAGTCAGTCTGTTTACTGTTTTTGCCAGAAAACGGTGTTATGTGGACACAGATCTATAACCATTTGTAACAACAATTACTCATGAGTGTAAGGCGTTGTGGCTTCCCCCCACTTATAATGGAAATATAAGCAGCTTGGCACTGGAGCAAATCATAACGGCAGTAGTTGACAGAAAGTATACTCCAACTAAGACCAAAACAGAACCTGGGAAATTCACATAACTGAATGAAACTGAAGCAAAACCAATAACAAGTGCCGCCTTACAGCAAGCCGCAAACATCTTTGTTCCATTTAGGAACGTCAAGTCGAGTCAAGAAATGTAATTTAAAGGATTTTCTCTGCTGTTCAACAAACTTGAAGTTGGTCCATCTGGTTTTGCCTATCATGTTCTCCCAGATCCTTCCAATCAGCTCATTCCCCTCACCTGGTTTCAGCCCCTCTCCTCACCTGCTGCTCATTCCCTCATTAGCCTCACAGCACATACACCACCTCCCTTTCACTTGGCACTGCCAGATTGTCTGGTGTGTTTCTGCCAAGCCCAATTCCAGTGAGTTAGGGTCTGTGTCCACCCTTTTCTGGCAGAGCGCTGTGGAAAGCCTCCTCCCAACGTTTGGATTTTATTATCTGTTTGTGCTACTATATATTTGCTTGACATCATTTTTGCTCCCACACTTTATCTGAATGAGCTTCAGTGCTCAGTCTGACAGCTGTAGAGCGAGGAGGCCAACCAAGGTAACATCCAGGTTTCCAGTAAACTTTTCCGCAATTAATCATAGGGGTGGTTCATTTTTGTATAGTTAAGATACCCACAAGTATTCGGGAGACGCCTCATTGAAAAGGAACAGCAGCAACCTATACTATATGCCCCTTGTACATGCATGTAGTATAAAGTGTAACAGAACAGTAAAATGCTAAGAGGTAAAATGGTTGTCTACTAGGGGTGTAACGGTTCACAAACATTTCGGTTCGGTACGTACCTCGGTTTTTAGGTCACGGTTCGGTATGTTTTCGGTACAGCAGAAAAAATTATCACAAAACAGAACATTTTTTTAGTTTTTTTTTTTATTATTATTAAACTGTGAATAATGTATTCACTCAAATAAATACAAAATATAATAAAATAAACATTAAGGTGCAGCATTTCGATGAACTAAAATAATCTGTATTTGAACTGTACTGTACCTAAGCACCCAGCTTGACATTAGGACTTGCTTGTCATTGTACATTTTTACATTGTTTTTTTAAGAAAAATGAACTTGTCCACATTGCTAGCGGAAAGGGCAGATCTGCTGGCACTAACAATGTCTCCTGCTGTGGGGAGAACACCCTCTCGCTAGGGACAGAGGTAGCAGATACAGCCAGGTAGCGCTTTGCTAACATGGCAACATAAGGATATTTGGCGTTTGTAATAGCTTTGGCTCGGTCTGAACTTTTTCACACGTGTACTGAACCGAAGGGCCCATGCCGAATAATTTCGGTTACGAATATGTATACCGTTACACCCCTATTGTCTACAAACGAGAGGGTTGGTGTTTTAACTCTGAGCTCCTGTATTATTGCACTGATAGACACCCCTAATGTTGCTATTCCTTATTTTTAGGCCAAAAGCCAAATATATGTCATATTGAGGTATTTTCGTTGAATATGTTTCCATCATTCTTCAACGCACCCTCATCTGTTTTGACATGCCAACTTCTCTTACTCATAAAATGAAGTTGATATATTGTGATAGTTTTCTAAATCTGTTTCAGACTCCACACTGAAATCGACAATGTGTGTGAACAGACACTTCATTTATGTAGAATAGAAATCACCATCAATCAAAGCTTTGACTTACCGCCATCAGTTTGGACGATCAGAGGACGGTCAATCCTCTCCTCTTCCTCCACCTCCTCTTCCTGGTCATCACTGTGACGGTTAACCGGCCTCTCAAATGGCTTTCTGCTGGGCTCACTCTCCTGCAGATTGACCCTTAATACTTCCTGGGTAGTGCTCATTGTTTGGGTCACGGGGGTTGTCAGGAAGTCAGGCGTCGTGGGGGAGTTGGTGGTGGGCTTTGTTGTGATCTTTTCCTTTCTACTGGTTGGATCTCTGCCCTCTGACTCCTCCTGGATTACCTCCTGTGGTGCTGGATGTATCTTGTAGGGAACATCCAATCCTTCAGGCTCAGTGACACTAAAAGATGTTTCTAGTTTGTCCTCCTCTTCATCCATTCCTTCCTCAATGTCCGGTGCTATGGTCCCCTGTAAGTCTTTTTCAACATGTGGGCTTTCTGGGCTGCTCTGCACATAAAGTGGGACATTTTCTTGATTGGTTTGACTGTCTGCCCCTCTCACTGTATGACTAACATTGATTTGACTCTTTGAACCAATGGACGTCACACCCTCTGATGCACTTTGGTTATAAGTCTGAGTCTCAGAGCTTATCTGATGATGAACTGCACTCTCTGGACTCAAAAGAGGGTGTTTTTCACTCCCTAATTCCCGAATGAGTGGAAATATGACACTATCTGAACTCTCAAACGCATGCAGAGGATTCTCCAGATCTTTCTTCGTTGTGATATCACTGACTGAAACACTTTGAGCACTTGTTAGACTCTGTGAAGGCTGCCAAGAAGTGGTGTCCATTTTTGTTTGTGGCTTAATAGTCCTCTGCTGTTCTCCTATTGGACTTTCCGTCACTTCCTCTCTGTCTGCAGGATGTTCATGAACTTTGTGTCGCTCTCTCAGCTCCAGCTTGTTTTGTCTATCAAAGCTCTTAAGGGCGGGGGTTCTGTCAGAGCCTCGAGACACAGATATGAGCTTGTTGGAGGAAGAGGACTGGGTGGGCAAGGCTAGAGATTGTGGGTAAGGCTGTGGAAAGTCTGTAGGATTGTAATCATAATCTTCTGACTCCTCCTTCATCAAGGGCAATATTCCCTCCGCGGGCGGTGTTTTGAAGAGGGGAAGGTTGGGAGGAAGTTGATGTGGTGTTGAGAATTGATCCGTTCGCCCTTGTTGGTCAAACCTTTCGGCGTGACTCTTGTGTCTGTCCTCATCTGTTGGTTGGACCTTGTTCTGGTCACATTCTGGCACAGGGTAGCACATCATCTTCCCTCCTTCAGGGGGACAGTGGCACACCTGGCAAGGGTCAGTGTTTAATGAGTGCCCGGCGTCGTACTTTTGCCCGTCGTAGATACAACCAACTCGTTCGCACTGCATGCAACCGTCCACAGGCTCCGAGACATCGATGCAGTTTGGCGGCAAATCAGGACAGCTGATGAAGTCGCAGCTGATTCTTCCTCCTCCTGTCGGGCAGAGGCACTCTGTACTGCCGTAGTCAACAAAGTAAGACTCTCCCTCTGCCACCTTGCCGTTCTTGAAGCCAGCGTGGAGGCAATCATAGTATTGGTAACCCTCACACATGCATCCTTTCTGCAAACATGAAGCGCAACAGCTGCCAGTGTCCAGCACTTCTTCGATACAGTTATCCAGCTGAGGACAGTCCACACCGGTGCAGTCTCGCTGACACAAGCACACACTCGAGCAAAGAAAGAGGATTGTAAACCTGAGAAGAAGTACTTCAGCTTTTAGAGCAGCCATGGCACCAGGTGGGTACAATAATAAAAGCAGATCCGGTTTCATTCAAGGGTTTATCTTCAAGGATTCTGGCGCATTCTGTGAACCATCTTTACTCTGCAAGAAAAAAGAGAAAGAGAGACAGGTAGACAGAGGCTTCTTTCACAAAATGAAAGCAGACCAACATCTGGCTCGATAGTTAATCTCACAAGTCTACCGCGTGCCTGATTATCTCTACAGGCACAATTTCCTCGACAACCTTGGTTGCAATGAAACCCTAAATTGTAACTGCTGAACATAGAGAGTTCAGTTTGGAGTCTGTGGGGAAATGATAACACTTAATGGAAAGTACATTCTCTGAAGAAATGTGTGAAGTAGAGAACAAAGTACGCAGTCTTCTTGTTTTTAAATGAGTTTGAAAAGTTGATCAGACTCAAAGTGTTGCAATTATGATCTCTTATGTTAATTCTGTTTGGTAACACATCATTCTTATGCTAAACATTTGTGAGTTTCCTTTCTGAGCTTTCCAAGAAGCTACACATTACTGTCTTTGCCAACATAGACAGGTAGTGGATGCTTGCTGGCTGGCCATCTTTAAAAGTAAACAAACCCCCCCACATCAAACTCAAACTGCTCTAATCCTGGAGAGATATTCATGAGGTATCTATGAAGTGCTGAATTTAACACTGATCTGTCACATAGGTCCTGTCAGAACGCATTGAATCCACATCACCCTGGCAATGCTTCATACAGAATGATCCCAACATGTGTTGTGACTACAGCTTATAATAGTACTCAGATGTTATAGTTCAGTAAAATGGCTATATATACAATTGTAAAAAATACTCTGTTATAAGTCTTTCATGCAAATCACTTAAGAAAAAGGACACAAGTATTGTCTCAAAAAATACTTAAAGTACCAAAAGTAAAAGTGATGCATTAAGTCCCATTTCAGAATCATATTGAATTACTGGTTTATGATTATTGATGCATTAATGTGTTCATCACAGATGGTGAAGGTGGACCTACTTTTAAGACTTTATACACTGCTGGATATCGTAACATATAATTATACATCAATGTTCATTTATTTTTAAATGTACAATTGTGGCTCCCAAAATGAAGTGGAAATAAAGTATAAAGTAGCATAAAATAAAATACTCCGGTGAAGTACAAGTACCTCAAACTTTTGCTTAAGTACAGTACTTGAGTACAACTAAATTATGCCACTGGTTGTGACAAAGTGTAATTGTAACTTTGTAAAAAAATATATACATTTGAAGTGCTTTAATGGAAAGAAAATGATGGCTTTGTTGGTCACCATGCAGTACATCTCAAACCAGCAAACTGTAGTGTAAACCAGTGTGTTAAACTATTACAGCATTTGTCCGTGCTCTATAATGAAGGTGTTTCTTTATTGTTTTTCCCACACCATTAAAAATGCTGTTTTTTAATATGTTATAGTGTCAAAGCCAAGCATATCTAACAAATGACAAGCAGAGAAATAGAAGAAGGGTTGAATAATTTGCCATCTGTATGCAGTTAGCAACATGAGAGACTTTAGAGCCCTATTTTGGACCAAACAGACTAGGAGGTGGAAGAACTACTCAGATGTTATACTGTAAAAATACTCTGTTACAAGTCAAAGTCCTGCATTCAACAGCTTAGAGCAAAAGTAATGGGATCAAAATATACTTTAAGTACCAAAAGTATACTTGATATGCATTACTAAATCATTATAGATGCATGAATGTGTTCATCACAGCTGGTAAAGGTGGTTTTAATAACTTTATTTACTGCTGCTGGAGATCTTAATCTATAATTATATGTCAATGTTGATTTATTATTTGATTATAATTTGTATTGGCTAATAATCTGACTCTGTAAAGTAACTAAAGCTGTCATTTTGTATGTAGTGGTGTAGAGAAAAGGGATATACAGTACAATATTAGCTTCTGGCATCTAGTAGAGTGGAAGGGAAAAGTAGCATAATACAAATACTTGGTTAAAAAAGTACCTGAAAATGTACTCAGGTACAGTACTTGAGTAAATGTACTTCATTACATTACACTACTGTGCAGACTGCATATATTTTGTAGAATTTGTCATCGTTTCTCACCTGAAAGGACTCACCAAACTCAAACACTGGTCCCAATTGCAGCGAAAAGTGAAGTTGAATTCCCCCAAAAACTTTAAATAGTGAGCCTCCTCTGTATCGACGGACTCTACGGTGCTACCACAACATCCGGGGATTAATCTGCATGCTCCAAATCCTCGATACAAAGCTGAAGAAAGTCCAAAGAGTTGCTAAAAAACCAAGTTGAGTTACTGGAGATCTGTGGGCTGTCGGTGCTCTGCTATCCGCTCAGAGTGAGTCTTCAGACGGTCAGAGAGCGACTGGAGCCCCGGGCAGACACACCCACTAAAATACAACTCAAACCCCCCCCCCCCCCCCCCCCCCTCTCTCTCTCTCTCTCTCTCTCTCTCTCTCTCTCTCTCTCTCTCTCTCTCTCTCTCTCTCTCTCTCTCTCTGATACAAAGACTTTCTCAGGCAAATGTTGGTGGGAGCACCGCTGGAGGATATCCCATCCTAATGTTATTATAGTGTTCTTAAAATAGTTCTCTATCTGTTTTTTAAAATGTTGGTTTACTTTTATGTATGCACCACGACACCAAGTCAAATTCCTCCTACGTCTCCACCTACCTGGTAATAAACCTGCTCCTGATTCTGATCCTGATGTAGTACCAGGGCCGGTTCTAGACAATTTGCTGCCCTAGGCGAGATTTTATTTATAAAGAATAAATGAAAAATCTCTACAAAAGACAAATACACTACAAAAACAGAAACGTATTGACATAGGTAATATACGTCAAAATGGCTCCAACTCTATTCAGTATTGTGTGAACATGTTTGAATTGGGGGGTGGACGTCACATCCTCTAGGGAGGTCCGGGGGTATGCCCCCCTGGGAAGATTTTTTTGAACATTTTAAAGTAAAATGCTTCAATCTGGTGCACTTTGAGCACACAATTACTAGAAACCTGATCTAGGGGGTACAACTCTAAACACCCATATGAAAAATATCGGTTTACATTTTAAAAATCAAATACTGTAAGTATGTGAACATAACCAATAACCTACCATAGCCAATAACAAATAAATGTAACTTATTTTATTTTTGTTGTTTATTTTCTTATTTTACCAGTTAACATTTATTAATTTATGCATATTTTTGTATCTCTCCAACTTTAAACTGCCTTGCGTGAAGCATATTCAGCCTATACACCAACACTGAAACACATGAGCATACTAAAAGAGCAGGAATAAAATCTGAGCTGACAGAAAACGCTCCGTTTTAGTTTAACACACACAGTTAAGCTCACACACACTATTTTATGAACACGTAGGTTCACCTGCTGAATTAAAAAGAGAAAAAATGAAACAAAGAAAGTGAAAACAATAAAGCAGATTCAGGCAGTAGAATTATTATCCTACAGAACAGCACAGCTCACAGAGAAGAGATAACATCTGATCCTTTACAACAAACACTATCTGCTCCTTTTAGTTTGTTACTAACATAATTATCCTGCTAGTTATCCCCACTATTTTGAAATGTAACAGTATTATGAAGTTACCTTTTTTTATGATTACGTCATCCTGTTACATGTAATCCATTACTCCCAAAGCCTGGGCCTTGGGTGGAGTTTTGGTTGGTCACATGATCACAGATAAGACCAATTTCAGAGGAGTGGGCCGGCTCACAAATAGAGATAAAACAATAGAGAGGACTTACATTCAGAGTGAAGACCTGTCACAACTTGCCTACATTTGTTTTTCAATCTGCCCGGGTCACACTTCCTCACATATGAAAATGGATTCGGCTGTGACAGAAGTTCACTGCAGTTTCGTCAGAGTTTCTCACAGACAACGGTGTAGGAGAGGGAGATTATGTTATATATGTATTCATGTATTAACAGGGACAGTGCACATTAATCAACACCACCAGGCTGAAGACTTTTCTTTTTGCTGCTACTTTTAATTGAACTATTCACATCTTACACTGCACTGTAACTTTTATTCAAGTAGCTGTATTATTCATGTTTTAATATTTTTACTTTTTTAATGTATCTAATGGGTTTTATGCTCTTAATGTCTTTCCTTTGTGTAAAGCACTTTGAATTGCCTTGTGTTGAAAAGTGCTATATAAACTTGCCTTGCCTTGCCTCTGTAAATGTAAGAGGCTATTTTTCATCTGTCGTCCCTGGACAGATTTTGTATGTCAACCTAAAAGAGACATTTCATTTTATTTGTACATACAATCAAATAAAAACATGCAACATACAGAGAGGGGGTTGCCATGGTGTGGTGAACAAACTCTGAACACTCGCAACACGATCAGGCTATGAAACACTGCGTGGGACTTCAACAACGCATGGGTGAGATTTGTAGAATCCCTGTGTGATCCACGGGGAAATCTGCCAGATGCAGACCAGTGTTTGAGAGAGAAACGCACTGCTGTCACTCGCATGGTTTATTGAAGACAGGCCAGCTTTTAGTTCCTCTTGGCAATTACAGTATGCCGTGGATTCATTACTGTAACTAAAATGTGAGAGACACAGACTGAAGATTGCCCAGACTGGGTTTCAAATCAGGCCACAGGGAAATGGAACAAACTTTAGATAACTTTCAACTTTAGCTGATGACTATCACTGTCTTCTGCAAAAAAGCTGAAGCTTAAGGAGAATAAGATCATGTTATATACTGTATATGCAGGTGTATATCAGTATGTAGTGTCTCTACTTTAAAGAGTCCTCTACTGCTGATGTCCAGGTGTATATCAGTATGTAGTGTCTCTACTTTAAAGAGTCCTCTCCTGCTGATGTTCAGGTGTATATCAGTATGTAGTGTCTCTACTTTAAAGAGTCCTCTCCTGCTGATGTTCAGGTGTATATCA
>CALSBZ010029764.1:116482-128183 GCA_943591055.1 Gobionotothen gibberifrons
CGTTGTTCAGCATGGAAACATTCATTAGCTAACAATGACATTATTGTCCTATTAATATAAAGGGAGATCAGGTACTCTTTAAAACAGTTATGGGTACTTTTTAATGAAGAACATTTCAAAGTTCTTTACTTTTACTTGAGTAAAGAAGTTTAGTCAGTACTTCTAATTTTACCAGAGTATTTTTAAACACAAGTATCTGTACTTCTACTTGAATAAAGGATGTGTGTACTTTTGCTATCACTGATTTTGAATGATATTTTGTTGGTTATAATGTGCAGTAGACAACATTTTATAGACCAAGTTATGTGCACGTGTACTGCCGTGCATGTGGAGCTGCTTTTAAAAACACATAAGGGCCTCTGCATCGGGCTGACTTCAAAGAGCTCTGACAAAGCCTGACTGATCAAACACTTTGCATCAGCTCCCTCCTCTTCTGTTAAAAGCTGCATTTAAACAGAGCACAAAGAGAGCAGCACCATATGCAGCAGGGTGAGGCTGAGGAGAGGGAAGGCTAACATTATATCTGTTTAAACGACCATAAAGAACAACGTGTTACTGTCCAAAAGAGCAACTCACTGCGTTGACTCAAACTAAGGCAGAGCAAGAGGGGGCTGCATGTTTTATAGCAAGTTCAAATGAATTTTTGACAAAAAGATATGACCAAAAACATCAGTTATGCTGCGGTTGTTACTAGCCTCCCTGATTTGAACAGTTTGTCCAGTACGTGAACATAAGTGTTCGATATAGTGTCCTTACTTCTGATTGCAGATACTAGAATACTCGCTAAAGTGTCAAACTTCTATCAGTTACTTTCAATAATTTGGAATATCTTATCAATCTTCTCTAGTTTCATTTAGTCTACTGTATTAAAGAAGCCCTATTATGCTGTTGGGGTTTACAACATGTGTTAAATAGGCTTTAGTGCATGTAAATGGTCTGCAAAAGCTAAAATCACAAAGTTTCTCTCCCACCCACTCCCCCCTTCTAAAACAAGGTCTATAACTCCATGTTGTTTCACAGGATCAAACACTGCTTCAAACAACAGCAGATGGGCTGGATATGAAATGTTAAAAAGAAAAAAGAAATAATATAAAGGCCATACACATTTTTGAAGTACATTAAAAAAAAAGGCCTCCTCTTCGGCAGCAACTCTGAAAAAAATCGACGAGGTAAACACTTCAGCCATTTCAGAGCAGTCATCTTAGGGGACACGTGGGACCTTGGCCTTTTGTGAGATGAAACCTGAATTCTCAGATAAAGCTGAGGATGTAACATGAGCCAAAGCTGTAGAAAGTACTTCCTGGTTCAGCTGGAAATGGATGAACCAGGTGAAAATGTTTATTTGTGACACAAAAAGTGTCCTCAGTGGCTATGTTCAGAAGTGAAAGCGATAGAACAGGAAACACAAACATAAACCAGTTTATTACACGGCTGTAGTGATCACTGGTTGACATAATTCACTCATGGATCTACAGGTTGGGGGTATTGTTCCGCACGGACACATATGTTGTACCTACTGTGTACCTACGTTGTGCCCTCCTTTCTCTTCTTCCCTTCTCTTCCCGGACTTCATGTGCTTTTCTGCTGCTCAATAAAGCCAACTTTGTACCTTCGATGCACCGCCTCCGACTGCCTTCTCTCGGCACTACACGGCTTAGATTCATTCTCAATTCTGATTGGTCCATTTGGACAATACAGAGTTCTAGTATTGTTGCTAAGGAAAACAGACCGTTGCTAAGGAAGATCAAGGGACTATGTGCAATTATATCAATCCACAGAAAGAAGTCGGGTCAATTTAACGTCAGCTGTGGAAAACAAGAGTTTTCATCCATCAGAAATCAAAATGGAGTACTTTGTGAATATATTTGTTCATATTTGAGGAGAGCAGGAAACTTTGGATTCATGATGGCTAAGCTGTTCCCAGTAAATAAATAAAAAAAGGGCACAAGAGAAGGAACAAGGTTAAAAGACGGAGGGCTGGACGTCAGAGAAATAGACTAGTTTTTTCTTAGCGGAACGATGCAACCATTCTTAAATCAGTGAAATCACACATTAACAAAAATGCAGGATGTCACTTTCGCCATTGGTTCGCCTATGGTGACAATTTCACTAATGATGTTGTTGACAAGGGAACATTTGCAAAGTTGGCAGAGCTGACAGAATCAGAGCGAGAGGTGATGTTTCCCGAGGACAATGCTGATGATGTGCTTACAAAACAGTTTGTGCCTGCTTTATTCTCGCCTTGCTCAGGTGCTTTGAAGTCAGCTGAACACCTGAAAACTACACGTGCACTCTGTTCTGGCCGTGCTATCCATCTGGAGGTAAAAACAAAAACCTCTAGCGTTAATCCCCTGACACACCAACCCGATTTTGGGAGTCAGAGGCCGTCAGAGGCCGTCAGAGGCAGTCGGGCCCTACTCAGGTTGGTGTGTCCCGCACCGTTGTCTCTTTACGACAAATGTTCACACCTCCCGATTCAACTTTTTGGTAGACAGTTGGGTGTTGGCCAAAGAAAGTCGGCCAAAGAAATCACTCTGATTGGCTGTTCCCTCTTTTGAATGACGAATACACACTACCGCTGCCTGCTGGTAAGGACAGTTATTAGGCTTGTTTGAGACGCGTTGCGGCTCGCCTCGAAAGTAGACGAGAGTAGCCGATCGCAGCCGGGGGAGGTCTCAAAAAGCTCGCCTGAAGTCGGACAGCTCGGAGTCGGCTTCGTCTTCTTCTTCTTCTTCTTCGCCTTCTTCTTCTTCTTCTCTCGGTTTTTTGGCGGATTGCAAACAACTTTAAGGTGCATACCGCCACCTCCGGAGTCGGCTTGACTCGGTTTGCATTTATAAAGAATGCACACATGTGTTTAATCGTTAATGTCAGATATGTACTAAGTAAATACATTTGTTCCTGCTCAAGATTAGATTCAACTTGATTGTTATTGCACATATTACAGGTACTGAGACAACGAAATGCAGTTTAGCTTCTAACCAGGAGTGCAACAAGCAGTAAAGTGAAAAGTAATGTAATCTACAGAATAAAATATAGAATGAATTGAATGATGAATAAACAGTGAGGGGTATGAATACACTAGATATACACAGCAGCCTGTGAGCAGTATGAACAGTGTGTATGAATATGCTAAGATATATAAAGTATGAAAACGGTAAGCAGTGCAAGTATAGTATACAATATATATATATTAATTTCATGATGATAAACATTGTGGAACAATGATGAAAAATGTTAATGGCTCGCCTCGCTCTCAAGGCTGCGGGCGTCTTTGTCCCGCGAGATTTCAACGTCTCATGTAGGCGAGCCTCCAGAGCAAGTCGGACAAAATGACTAACCATCATGCAACGCACAAGCAAGACGTTGATCGCAACTGCGCAGGTCTTGCTTGTCTCAAACAAGCCTAATAACTTCAGAAAAGAGAGGAAAATTCTCCTCTGCTTGGAGATTTTATTGAAGGGAAATTCTGCCTTTCATGAAGCATATGTCAGTGGCCTAGACACCAACGATGAAACACATGAGCACATAGCCTACTGAAGTTTAAAAAAGCAGAAATAAAATCTGAGCTGACAGAAAACGCTCCGTTTTAGTTTAATACACACAGTTAAGATCACACACACTATTTTATGAACATATAGGTTCACCTGCTGAATTAAAAACAGAACAAGTGAAGCAAAGAAAGTGAAAACCATGAAGCAGATTCAGGCAGTAGAAGATTAGATTCACTCTTAAAGTATTATCCTACAGAACAGCACAGCTCACAGAGAAGAGATAACATCTGATCCTTTACAACAAACACTAGATGACATGCTTAGTTTTTTGTTAACATTGTAATCCTGCTATCCCCAATTTTTAGAAATGTAACTAATCTAAAATGAGTCAAATGTCACCGGTCCCATCACTGCTGACTGTGTCCTGAACACAGAAAACCACTAGAGGGCGATCACTGTGTAAAAAAAGAAGCAGCCACAGCATGTAGTGTGAGGGATAATGACAGGTAGCATGTGGTCTTTCTTTCAGCTGGTTTTTAAAATATCTGAATTAATTTCAGTGTTGGAAAAGAGAGCAGAGGAACCTGGGTTTAGTTTGAAATCATTAAGAGCAATTCAAACAGTGAGGAGGACAGAACACCCCCCCCCCTGTCTCTGAAACTGAAGTGTTATCTTTCTCATAAGCTTTTGTAATTTTGTGACACAAATGTGGAACGAACGTCACCATCAGCAGCCTTTTAAACTGCACTTTCAGCATTTTAAGGTATTAATGACAAATACACTGCAGACATTGTAATATAATTAAATGTCATGTATTGTAGGATAATGTGCACTTTTTTAACTTGAAGTTTTATGTTGAAATAAATATTTTTAATCTATTGTATTTTATATTTTTTTAACACTTACTTTAATTTCTCATGTTTTTATATATATCTTATTTGATCTTTTACTGGACATTTTGCTTTAACTTTGTTTCTTAATGTAAATATATTATTTATATTCCAATTTTTCATGCACATCCTTACGTTAACATTTTTAATTATATTTTTATATATATATATATATATATATATTTTATTTAATTGATTCCATAATGGAACAAATGTTAAGAAACCCACATTCTCGGGAGTTTACCCGGGATATTATAATCATACTCTGTTACACGGCTTAGTTGAATACTCTGATTGGTCAATTTGGACATTCCAGAAGTCTGCTATTTTTTGCTAGCAGACCGTTGCTAACGAGAACTGACCGTTGCTAAGGAGAGCAGACTGTTGCATTAACGACTAAGGGACTGGCACTGTTTTTAAAACTGGTTCATGGTAAATTGTGTGGATAGACTTGGACAGTTAAAGAAATTAGATACAGTTCAAACTAAAATACATTACAACTAATTAACAATCCACAAATCAGAAAAAGAGAAAACTAAAATATTAAGATTAATGTCTCAAAAACGAACGGATACATCATCAACACTCATCGATCATTAACTGTCAAATCTAGGGCCATTAGTAATGTTTTGTGTTCTTTAAATCACCCACTTTTCCATCTATAGTCCCATCCATATTTCTAAAATATGAACTGATTCCTTTTTCTCATGGTCAATTTGTTCTATTCCATATATTTAATTGTCCAGATTCTACCATTCTGAATTCATCAAGTTATTATGTTTTAACCAGTTTAATAATTGCTACCCTACTTATAATAAATAAGGAGTATTTTATTATGATTTGTGTGTTTTTCCAAGTAATAGTGTAGTGGTTTCTTATTTAGAAAAATATCAAAAATAATTGACATTTCTCCCTTGATAGCTATTTCCCAGAAGCCACTTAAATAGAAAAAACTAAAATATATGACTATGGTTCTTGAAGTGACAAAGTGGATTAATTAGAACTATGCAAACATCCACCCATCTTTTTCTCCCAGGCTAGCAGCAGATCGACCTGCTGTTTCCATGCTGGTGGAGGGAGGGTGTAGTAGCCTACTACCCCACAGCTGACAGCAGATACACACTAATGGCCGTCGTGCGTCGAGGTACGGGTGCATGATGTGTGATCTGGCGACACGGACTACCTGTTGAGTGGATGCACGGTGTCGCTCTCTGGATTATTACATAAAACACAAACGTAGCGCGCATAGCAGAAGCTCCAGCCCTGAAAGAGTTAAACGCTGTTTCTCCCCGGCTGGCAGGAGGTGAGTTGCGGCGCAGAGAGCCCGTGGACGCGCACCAAAACCCGGACAACTTCCACCACAAAACAGCAGCCATGTCGGAGCTGAAGATGGGGACCTCTGGATTTCTTACTCCTACTGAGCTGTGAGGGGCTTGGTTTTCCTTTTTTTTTAGTTGCGTATTGGATATCGCCACCATGGACGGCTTTTACGAGATGGAGAACCCGACGGAGAACCCCAGCAAGGCGGCGGAGTATCTACAGGAGCTGAATAAAATCATCGAGACGCAGCAGGGGCTTTTGGAGAAGCAGAGGGTCCGGATTGACGAGCTGGAGCTCCATATGACGGATCTGTGTACGGAGAACGTGAGTCTGAAGGAGCAGCACCAGAGGCACCTGGCCACCTGCAGAATACAGCCGGGGAACAACTCCTCCAGCCTGGGAGCCATCAAGGAGAATGTCACCATGCAGGAAAAGTAAGTTGTTCTTGGGCATTTCATCCCACATTCCCAGATATGTGTGTGTGTGCCATCTGCGTCAGGTGGAGGTGGAACAACCCATTCAAACGCGCACTTATTTGCCACTTTGTCACGGATGCGTTTTTTAATCATCCATGTCATTTCCACATTGTCAGGGATTATATGTCACTCTCACACACACACACACACACACACACACACACACACACGCTGCGCACGCTTGACACGCGTATTGCGTAATGTGGATCCCTTTAGGAGCTCTGTACTGGAATGATGTTCTGGTTTCAGACTATGATTAAAAGTGGGTGGGACTTTGTTTTGAATAAACAGGAAATGGTGTGTAAGAAAACAAGGTTATTTGGTGCTGTTTGATGCTGAGGCGGCAGGTAAACTAGATCTCTGGAGACTGTGCCATGCAGGGTTGTGATGTGCAGTCAGTGTGTATTTTACAGCAGCTATGATTTCCCCTAAAGCATCTTTTTAATTTGATATGACATGGTTGCTTTGAAGAGTTTCCCACTTGCCTTCAGACCTGCCAAATTATACATGCATGGTTAATTGTTTGAATACATAAACATGTTTTTCCCAATGGATCACTGTCCTATGAGTCCATATTTGTATTAATATGTAACTGAAATGTCTAGGAGATTAGTGCTCGAAATGGATGAATATTGGGATTCATACCACATATACTGTGGTGCCTCACAGATTGATTTAAACAAAACTGATCAACTAAATGGTGATCAACCCGCTCTCTGAGGTAGACTTAAGTCTCTTGATTTATTTGTGATTCAAACGAGGTGACTTGATTTTGCTCAGCTTTTTAATTTGATATGACATGGTTTCTTTGGAGAGTTTCCCACTTAGACCTGTTTCAGGAATGCCAGGTTATACATGCATGGTTTAGTGTTTGAATAGACAAGCATCTTCACAAATCACAGTTTATTCTGACAGAAAGGGTATTTTGTAGTTCTATCAACAATTGGTGGGTGAGGATGGACTCCTGTGCCAATTTGTTGTCTTGTTTTTTTTACAAATATACAAAAGGAGTATATAAATGTTGTTTTTGTCTTTTTGACTGTGCAACGTTGTTTTTCGCACTGGTTCACACTAAACTGATTTAGAAGATGTTCCAATACCCTATGAATTCATATTTTTTACATTTTTCGCATGACTCTTTTAATGAATAGCCTACATAAAGGTGGGGTGTGTAATTTATTTCAGAAACACTTTTTGTTATATTCCATGGAATGCTCTTAACATCCCGATAGCAATGAATATATGAAATACTTTGACAAAAAAGCCATGCAAAAATGTCATCTGTGGAAGCCGTAGCGCTGTAAAAAGCACGACCAATCATCTGAGCTGGATGGCCTACCTGCCTGTCAGCCTTCCATCTGTGCACAAACTTATCTCGTCCCCTCATTGGTCATGTGCGCGTTCGTGTGTGTTGGAGGAGGGGCTGTGTAAGGAAGTGGCAGATTTTTTTCAGTTGTGTATTTTCAAATTCTAGCACACTCGAGCTGGTTTCTCCAAAATTATATACCCCACCTTTAACTGAAATGTCCAGGAGATACGGGCTAGAAAACTGATGAATATTGGGATTTATAAACCAGAACCCAAGTCTTCAAATTGCTTGCTTTGTCGACCAACAGAACTCAAAATATATAGCCTAGTTTACAAGAAAGAAGCAGAGGCTGTTTGATAAACTTCGTAAACCATACATTTATTCTCAAAATGGTTGGCAAATCAACTGTCTCAGCACAACATGTATTGTAATACTCAATATGAATAACCTCAGTTTGCTGGTAGGCAAAAGCAACATGCTAACAATGCTACAGTGCTAGCAAAGCAGCGTGGTGAGCAATAATGGCTCTTAGATCGATTAAATAAACAAACGGATCAACCAAAGGGTGATCGACCCGCTCTCTGAGGAAGACTTCAGTCTCTGGATTTTGCTCATGTTTCCTCAGCTTTTTAATTTGATGAAATGCTTTCCTCTGGAGAGTTTCCCACTTAGACCTGTTTCCGAAATGCGCGATTACGCATGTGTGGTTAATTGCTTTAATAAATAAGTATCCGTGCATGCTGATGTTTTTTTCAGCAATGAATTGGAGTTATGTTTTAACCAAAGCTTTTAAAAGTGGTTGTGGTATTGTGTAATGTGTTATTCTAAAAGCCATGTTGCAGTTCTTTCTGACATGTTCTGACATGCAGCTTTAATCCCAATCTATGTTTTTCCATCCAGGGCGTATAAAGCTTATCTGGGTCCTGCAGATTATCTCCGGACACACTGGGTCACATGACCAACCAGGAGATTTGTTATGGGAGGAATGTGGAGAACTCACTGGATTTGATATTCACGTTATAGGCTGTGAATACAATGACTTAAGGTGGCCACAAGCTAACACGACACATGATTTATGAGAGGGTCTTTCCCATTTCTGTCAACAATTTCATCTACACTACTGCCTCAATACAATCAGCGTTGGTTTAATATATAAAACTAAAGAAATATAGACAGTTTGTCTTTTTAGTCGTTGTTTTTACCACCGGTTCTCACTTATGTTACATTACATTACGTTTAGCTGATGCTTTTATCCAAAGCGACTTACAATAAGTGCGTTCGACCAGGAAGATACAACCTTGAAGAAAACAGAATCATGTAAGTACATCAGGTTCCATAGAGCTAAAACATTTCAAGTGCTACTCAACTGGCTTAAAATAAGCCAGTCTTTTATTAGTATATTGTGGTGACCACCTATTAACACTGGGACATAATTCATCCACGGAACTGTGGGGTAGGGGTACTGTTCCTACACGGACATATTACGTGTTTACTATATGTATTGTGTGCTCTCCTTAGTTCACTCTCTTGTCGTCCCGGGCTGCGACCCGACTACATGTCATATTCTGCTCTCTAGTAAAGTACCCTTTTACACCTTCAATTGCACCGCCTCCGACTCCATATTCCTCGGCACTACAATATAATTTATAAGTGCTCTGTTACTAACTCTATCGCTCGAAGTGGAGTCGAAAGAGATGAGTTTCAGTCTGCGCCGGAAGATGTGTAAGCTTTCTGCTGTCCTGATGTCAATGGGGAGCTCATTCCACCATTTTGGAGCCAGGATAGCAAACCCACGTGTTGTTTTTGCTGATGGGAACTTGGGTCCCCCTCGCAGTGGGGGTGCAGCGAGCCGTCTGGATGAGCTGCAGATGTCTGATGGCACATGCAGGTCGACCAGCCAGGAGGGAGGTGCAGTAGTCTTGGCGTGAGATGACGAGAGCCTGGACCAGAAGTTGTGTCGCTTTCAGGTTACTGAGGAGATCTTCCATTATCCTTTGAGTTTGTATTTTTAACATTGAACTATTTTACAAATGAACATGTGACTGACTTGTCCAGGAGATGAAGGCTACTCCTCAGTCCTCACACATCGATGTGTACACCGTACTACACCACAGTTGTATTTGTTTGTGTCCAGACCTTTTTTTCCGTTTCGTTATCAAATCAAATCAAATCAAGTTTTATTTATATAGCACATTTATAAACGATTTTTGATCGAGCCAAAGTGCTGTACATATAATAAAAATAGCCTACAGTAGGGACACTTTACAGCAAATACAACAGCACAGATTGTTCAGAATATCAGTATATGAGAAAAACTACACCCTCTGTCCTTAGACCCTCACATCGTACAAGGAAAAACTTCCACGCAAAACCCACAGTTTTAAAGGGGAAAAAATGGGAGAACCCTCCCTGACGTCAGCCTGGAAGCGGTTTATAACTCAAATATCATGGCTGTTTTCTTCGTATTCAGTAAATTAAACATATTATAGTACATACGGATTGGCAATCTCTCTAATCTATTTTCATATTGTCCATGTGTGGTCACTCAAGATCGCAGATAGGTGAACTTCTGCGCTTTCTGCAAGCAATACAGTTTCAAGTTGCATGAAGATGACGTGTAATACATTTTGAAAGAGTGTGAACATTTGACTTTAAATGTTTAATCTGGCTCCGTTTCATAAGTGCTTCCTAAAGTATCACTTCTTTCAAACCCTACACCTTCAATTTATAAAACAGAGCTTCTGTTAAAGTCTGAAGCCAAAGCCAGTATCCACAGAGTTGATTTCTCACGATGAACAAACTGAACTTTGTGCAATCAGAAGAGTGCACCTTTAGAAATGTAAGTACTTCATCACATTGCTGTCAAAAGCCCACATTACTTTAGCCTGCGTATTGATTCACAAGATTGCCTGCTTTTGCACAGATAATTAGAGATATTAGAGGGATTCATCAAATGGCAAATCTCTTCCAAGTGTATATCTAATGCCTGTGCCATAGTTCCCTTCCCTTCCTCATCCTTCTCCTGCCTCACTGAGCATTGCTGGCAGTGGAGCATTTAGCTCTGCAGTCCAACAGATGCTTGGGTGATGTTTGGATAAGATATATACAGTAAGATTAATCACAACTTTAAAACCGTTGAACGCACTGTTGCTGCTTGTATGTTCTGGTTGGTCCACATTTAGACCAAACCATTGGCATATCCTTATTTATAAGGCTGTTTCTGGTGTTCTTCCACTCCTATCCTATCTATGGATTTCCTTCAGAGAGGTACAGGAACTCATGATCTCCCAAATGGCATTACGTTCTGCTGCTCCCTTTGCTTGGAGCCAGTTACAATAGAGTAATGAGTCCTGCAACCCATGTATGAGTCAGCATTTTACCATTGCCAGTTCCCTCGTCTAGAAGTCAACGGTTAATTTAACGTGTTTCTGGTTGATATCCTCACATAAGGCCTGTGGTACAAGACAAGCTTACGAGATGTTCACGTTTTGTTCTAGGACATAAAATATGTCAGTAAATACAACACTGGTGAATGTCTGGAGCTTCTTTAGGACATTCAAATGACTCAGTTTTTTAAATGCTTCTTAATGAGAAGCATGCAACTCTACCTGTAGATGCTGATGTACAGTATGAAGACGTTCCTGATCGTATCCATGACATGTTCTTGGTTGTTTGTAATGTTTTGTCTTTAGCTGTGCATTTTGGCCAGGACTCTCTTGTAAAATAGATTTCTAATCTTAATGAGACTTATTTTTCTTTAATAAACTAAAGAGAGAGAGTTTGATGATCCCAAGTTGTGACGCCACCACTTACTGACGTTGCTGCAAAAAATAACTGACTTCACAAAATGTATTTTTGCTCGGGAAAAGCTGCATCTCCAGCAATAACCTGCTCCTTTTGTATCTGTGCTGAGTGCATCACTGTTAGGCCTTTTTAACCTATGAAGTATTACCATATTTGCTCGCTCATCGTTTGTACAGGGCTATAAATAGTTTATCAGCGTGGAGCAGAGTCTGGAAGCTCGTCCCGGGATTCTTCATCCGAGTGTGACCTCTTCGGCACCCGAGTGGCACGGCACACACATCTCTGTTTGCATTTATGTGGCATCTCCGCGGTTTAAAATCTAGCAAATACTTTTAGTTAAAATGCCTCTGCGCACGCACACACACACACACACACACACACACACACACACACACACACACACACACA
>CALSBZ010029764.1:180761-194271 GCA_943591055.1 Gobionotothen gibberifrons
ATATAATAAGTACCCTGTATCAAGATTGATGCAAAACAAGTGATATTTGACCTTTTTAGACAGATTTAGCAAAAAAAACTCCATTTGGGTGGATTTTCCATATCTCTGGCCCCCCTTGCTCGATTTTGACATGTGACATCTCTTCCTGACCGTTAGAGCCAATAGAATCTAAGGGAAATTGTCCCGCACACACTCATGTTAAAAAGAAAAGGTGGCGTTTTTGCGTATGCAAGCGTGCAGCAGAGGGTAGAAATATCCCTGCTCTGATATCAAGCAACGGAAAAGCAGTTGTATTGCTTATAGATTATCAGAACATTTCAAATGGGACACAGTCACATTGGATATTATCCTATGGATTAACTACAGCATCGTTTTTATCGTTTTAATGCCATTGAAGACCAGTTTTGACCAGACAAAGACCAAGGTAAGCCATGTTAGCGTTTTTGGCTACCTAGGGCCACATGTTTTGATGTAGTTTTTTGTTATTTTCTCTATTCACATCACAAGTCACAGCAGCCAGAGGTTCTGACTGCACGGGTGGGTTGCCATGTCAATTCTGATCAGCCTCTCATCTGGTAGACCATTTAATTAGTTTACAGAGAGTCATAATCAACATATTGGGGATGGGCCTTGGTACCTGGAGACTGTCTCTGACCCCCTGCTGTGCTTTGAAGCCAGCGTTCTCAGAGTTTTATAACTCCTACTTCCACCAGATCAAGTCATAAAACTTATTGTATAAACAAGTGGCTGTATTATCACGTTCCTTACGGGAGATAAGGATCAGGGCTGATCGTAAATGTCAACACACAGGAAAGGGTTACATTATTGGAGTGAAGACAGAAGTATTCCCTCACAATATGGATATAAAACATTCATAGTTTATTAAATATGAAGGTTCCTTAGATGTTGTTTCCTGCAAATGACGGGATTTCGGCCCCGGAACCGGGTCCGTGGGGCTTAAGAGGTTTTAAGGTCACCTATTATGCAAAATCCACTTGTTCATGTCTCTTCTACATCAACATGTGTCCCCTCTGTGTAAAGAGACTCTGAACGTTTCAGGAACAAAGATTCTCTCTCTTTTTGTCCTGATCCATTTCTATAAAAACCTGTCTGAAAATGAGCTGATCAGATTTTGGCCACTTTATGATGTCATAACGATGTTTTGGCTTGAGTAACCATTAGCCAATCAGCAACCAAGGTAACCCCCCCCCCCCCACCGTATCACCTGAATCTCCTCCTAGAGCACCATTGAGTTCTTTGTAACCAAATGTCTCTCAGAGGGGCGTGGGGAGGGGCTCCTTATTTTCATCTAAAGCAACAGACAGAGAATCAGCACTTTGGAAACAGGGCTGAAACAGAGGGGATTATGGGTAATGCTGCAATGATCTGTTTGGTAGTTGGAGCCAAACACTTCAGAGACATGTTTTATATATATCTGAGACCTATAATATATTGATAAAAAACAGTACAATAGGGCAGCGGTTCTCAAACTGTGGGTACTGCAGGTGGTCCGTGGAAAAAAGCTAAATAAAATCCACTTTTTATTATCAAGGATTTTCGGGGACCACCTCATATGTGACTTGCTCTATTGAAATCAGTCGCATTGACCCAAAGACACATTTGAGTTGTATACACTGTTGGAAAGAGGAGGTTCCTAGCTTTCTAATGATATCAGGCAGTGGGGTAGTGGTCGTTGGGCTCATCGGACATTTATGAGAGAAAATCTCTAATGTCCGAGTGCAAGTGAATGCACCACAAGACACGAGCCTTGTAACCCCTCCCCCGGCCCTGGCGAGAGTGTGGAAATATGATTGCCGGCGATTTCATTTGAACTGGACGGCGCAAAACGAGAAGCATCCGGACTTACTGGAACGAGGTATTTGCAGTCTACAATGACAGCGAAGAGACTGTAAAGTTTGGCTATACTCAGCATTGAATCAAGACGCACTAAAGCTTTGGATCTTAATCAGTTTGTGAGGCGTTTTGCTGAACAGAATGGTAATCGCCGCATCATAACAGTGATTGACAGCTGATAGGAATAATATGATTGTTAATATTATCATATTAATTCAGATAAACATCGATGAGACAGTTAATTAATGTACTTATTGCAGCAGTCTGCATATATTTGGTTCCCATGCTGGTCTAAGAGTGCAACAAACTAATTCAGTTATTGTTCAGTTAAAATGCATTCAATGATGTCTGCCATCTTATATATTTATATTTAAGGCTTTACTGATGTGCCACAATTATGTCACCTATTGTTATTCAGTTAAAATATCAATATGTTGGCTTTCCAAGTTAACATTGATTGATATGACTGCGATTAAATCAGCATATACTTCTATCAGGGGATGCCATCACTCAAAATCTCCTGCCACCCTAGATCCACCCCTGAGTAGGCTATATTTTTCGTTTCGTTTATTTAATAAGTTAATTTCAGGACAACGTTGGGAATTTTGTTTGTTTGTTTTGAGATTTAAATAGATTTTGAAAGTGGAGATAGAGAGAGAGAGAGAAGCAGCGCCGTCTGCTTTTTGCAGTACAGTATCTAAAGTAGGACTAAGCATAGTGGTAGTTTTTTGTATAGCTGTCTGCCCCGTTGTGCGAGTGCACTGCGCCCGTGCACACTTGTGGCATTGTTTGGGATGACCTAATTAAAATACCGTCCGCCGTCCTCTTTGAGAAACATACACAACGCAGACAGACACCACTCACAAAAGTATCAGATAGGCTTCAATTTACTTTTGATTGTCTATAATTAACTATACAAAAATACCGGCGTTTTAACACTACATTTATATATGTACTTATTTTTACGGTTTGCATATGAGGTGGTCCGCGAAAATCCTTGATAATAAATAGTGGTCCGCATAAACAAAACGTTTGAGAACCCCTGCAATAGGGGACCTTGAAGGATTCCTTGTAGTCACTTTTCCTGGCCATTGGGACCTTTAGTCTGCAGTCTGTTGATTGGGTTCGTTGTTGATCTGTATTGCCTTTTTGGATGTAGGCAATATAAGATAATGTAATAACTCTACATACAAGTTTGTTTGTTTGTTTTTTCACCCACACTTCTCTAAGTTACATCCAACAAAATCTCATTTATCTTCCTCTGAGCCCTTCTGGACTTTCACCCAACTAACATTGTTGTTTTCCTCCAGGAAGCAGTGAGATGTTACTGCTCTTCCTTCAGAGTCTTCACTGTGATCTTTCTTTGATTGGAGGTCACACTACACTGACTTGGCACCGTCATGGTCACATATCTTCCCCTCTTACTTTATATGACTCCAATTATAAGAGAGAGTAGACATGATAAGATGAAGCAGGGCTGTGTGGAGTCAATCAAGCTTAAAGTTGTTACCATTATCTGCCATTTTATTACTTTTTAATTCGTATAATGTCGATTGGCTTCACTTTGTCACCAACATTAATATATGTTATGCACTTTTGAGTGTATATAGTGCGGGAAAACCCATTTTTGATGAACCTGACTTTTTTTTAAATGCCATTAAACTGCCATTGCACACAAACAGTTTGAACTGAGGTGGAACTAATGCGCCTAGATTAAACGATTAAAAGAGTGTTGGGCACTATTGTTCTGGAGATGAATGTATGGAGAAATGGATCAATGGGTATAGTGATAGATGGATTAGCATAATATGTATTATAGAGCAAAAGACAATGTTGAAAAAACACTATTTTGCCTTAATTTAGAGATGAGACAGACTGATTAAGAATCATAAATATACCTCCATCCTCTTTAATCAGGTACGTTCATACCCCATGTTGGCATCAGCTCATGTTGGTAAATGAATCTGTCGCTAACACATAGCCTTTCATCATGGTTTTAACAGATTGAATAGCAGCATGTATCAGTAGTCTTACAGTTGGATCTGCTGAGTTGTTTTTTCTGGTTGTCTTCTTTTTTTTATCTGGAGGAACAAAATGCTCTTCATGATTCTGGACAAATAGAATAGAATATAATTGTTTAATGTCATTATACATGTACAATGAGAATAATACATGCTTCTCCTTTTCAAGGGTGCCATCAAAACTAAAACTAAACATCACAACATAAGACAACAAAATACACGCAGCATACATACTTAGGAATAAGGAATAAAGGAATAAAGAATAAAGTGCAGTAATGGCCCCTTAGAAGAACTCTGTAGGAGGTTTAGATCATCGACTCTCATGCAGCCTGGACTCATCTGCACCTGGATTTAGATTTGTTTTTGCCAGTATGATTGCAATCCAACCTTACTTACCTACCCCACCTTTAAATGTATGCAAAGGGTCAATATTTGCAGTATTGACCCTTCTCTTTCAAAACCACTGAAATTCGCCCTGGCATGCGTCAATTAACTTCTGGGCCACATCCTGACTAATGGGATCCCACTCTTTCATAATCAATGCTTGGAGTTTGTCAGAATTTGTGGGTTTTTGTTTGTCCACCCGCCACTTGAGGATTCACAACACATTCTCAATGTGATAAAGGTCTGGGGAGTTTCCTGGCCATGGACCCAAAATGTCGATGTTTTGTTCCCCGAGCCACTTAGTTATCACTTTGTTATCATGGCAAGGTGCTCCATCATGCTGGGAAAGGTTTTGTTCGTCACCAAACTGTTCTTGGATGTTGCACTCAGAGGATGTTTTGGTACCATTCTTTAATCAGGGTTATGTTCTTAGGCAAAGTTGAGAGTGAACCCACTGATCGAGGTGTCCTGTAACTGTTCACATGTTATTTAATTACCCAGTCTTTAAACACTGGGACGAAGCAGGGAGTCCTGAGACAAAGTGACATGTCAGAGGAGAGATAAATTGGGAGACACTTCGGACACCTTGTTCTTTCCAAGTCAATCTCATGGCGACACCTCACAGAGACAGAGGTTTCAGCTGGTGTGTGGCTTCAGGTCTCAAAGCAGAGGACTTACCAGCAGAGATGGCAAAAGCACACACATCCTTTACTCAAGTAGAAGTACAGATACTCGTGTTTAAAAATACTAGTAACGAAGTATTTGTACTCCACTACTTCCCACCTCTGCTTATCCGTGGGAAATGAGAAACTAGAGATTCATCAGTTCACTAACACAGCAGCCAGTTAGCAGAATCTGTTCATTTGTATATAGAAAAGTATTTCTAAGGAACCCATTATAAGAAAAAGTGGCCCCCAAAGGAGCTTCCAAAAGCCACCGCATTGATGTCACTGGTTTGATGAGGTGCATTAGCAGTCACTCTGAAGTGTTTGTGATATTTCATTTACCCGGTGGACACGTTAGGCGTTATGCAGAGAGGATAATTCTGTGAAGCCAGTCAGAGAAGATTTCATCAGCCTCTGAAATGCGAAAAAGAATTACAGGATTGAATTGTTGACAGAGTAAAGCCTCTCTTTATCGGGTCAAGGATAAACTCTCATGAGCTTATGCTTTGGAAGGATATTGGAGCTGCGTAACAGCCTCCAGCGCAATAACAGACACAACTTCATATTGCTGGGAAATGGAATTACCTCAGCTCTAATCAGGAGCCCCACTTTAGCAGGTTTAGGATATTGAGAAAGGGGGGGGGGCTTTGTGTGTGGCGTGTGGTGCCTAGCTCCAGAGAAATGGCTGTTATTTGTCCTATAGTCACTAAGCTGTGTGAAATACCAGGGTTGTGGCCAAATTGTCAATTTAGGAGGTTTCCTAACAGAGGGAAATGACCTGGACGTACTTTTCAACACCTCCTGCAGAGAACTCACTGCTACATAGTTTGAGTTTCTCCTTTCTCATAAAAGACCTGTAGTCTTTTGGATCCTGTCGTATTTTTGACTTTTTATTTTAATTATCCAGAATATTTTATATTGTTTTGTTTATATTGTTTATATTTGATATAATATTTTTCATTTTATTTGTAATTGTTAATTCTCTTTTCCACTTTAAGTATTCTAAGTATTGTATTATAAAGTCTGAACACATCTATCTACTTAAGTGTCAGCCATGATGAGAGCTGTACGAATTATTTATAACTTAGCAAAGGAGCTCCATGCTTGCTTTATTATCTCCTTTTTCTTAGCATACGCTGGACCTTCCTTCACGAAAGGAAAGGAGAAAATGCTCCCCCACAATACCTTGCAGCCGCAACTTTTAACGTGACACAACATTTCGGCCGATCACGTAAACAACAGATCGTGACCGAGAAATGCATATCATATAAGTTATGATGCTTATTAAGCATTTTGCAACATGTGCGATATCAGCAAAGTGCTTACACGTTCAAACTTTCAAAATGATATTAAACCAAAAGGGGAAATATGAACATTACGCTGATCACTGTGAAATGATCAGATAAAGTCAACATCTCAAGGTGTTGTGTGGAGCTTCTGCATCTTTCTTTCAACATGTTTGAATGCTAATATGAACAGTCATAGATATGTAGGCAGTACAAGTTGATGATATATTGCATAAAGCTTTATTTATTCGTGATTATTGGGGGAAAGTATCATTATTGTAGTTTTCCCACAACAAACGTATATCTACTTGTGCATCGTCATTACGTTCTTCGTTCTTTAAATGCAGTTTTCTCTAAGCACTGCTGTCTCTTTTCCCAATTCCTGATGAATTGTCCTTCACATCGTTCCTTATCCCCATGATGTTTTTCCCTGAAGTTAATAAGGAATAGTGTTTAGGAAAAGACATAGGACCTGATTTCTTGACTAATCGACAGCACCCCCACTCTAACTTGTGCCTGCAGTGTCTTCCCTGAGAGCTTCTGGACAACACCATTTGATGAAAAGTGTAGACAGCATACTGATGGGTTCAGAGTAAAGCTTCAAGTTCAATGTGGACTAAGTAACTCTGCTGTCAGCGAAATTACTCTTTTGTCTATTGGACCCAAAATATAGAACATTGCTAAATCTATCTGCCACAGTTATCCCCGAAAAACTAGGGTTTAGTACACTGTAGTCTGGTACAATGGTGCATGTGTTAATGCAAAAAGGAGTGTATAAGCTTCATTTAAATATTTAGCAGGTGAGGTTATTCTGCACCTTGTTGTTGTTGCAGGATTTTGACATTTAGAGTTATGACAACGAATGGACTCTAATGCAATGTCTTTATACAGCTAGATTAGATAACAAAAGGCTGTGCTCTTCAATGGAGAAATGCATGAATCCAAGTAAAGTAAAAAGAAAATGGAATCAAAACATTAAGATTAATCCCAAGGGGGGATTAAGTTATTCGCTCTAATGGTATTTACAACACGTGGCCCTTATGACAGCTTACCTTTATTTCAAATGCCTTGCGAGATTTGGTTTGATCAATTGCTTCACTACCAAAAATGTTACGTCCCATGCAACGTTTCCAGTTTATATAATCACATTTTCAGTTTTGACATTCCTCCAAAATACAATCTGTCCGGTTATGCACTGAATGGAAATGAGGCTGCTCCCTATTCCCTTATTTTGATGTTGACATTCTCCTTTTTATTGCTTTCACATGAAGCTCTCCAAGACTCCTGCAGCCTCTTCATGGCAATTTAATGAGAGCCCCGAGTAACAAACTCTAATTTTGTTTGTTGCCGTTGTTGGGAAGGTAAAATGCCAACGCTCCGTTATAATGCATGTGAATACGGCCTGCAGTCAAATGCTTTCCAAAACCTCCAATGTTTTTGTTTCTACATGTTGAGGTTAAGGAACTCAATTATATACAAAGTTATCCTTGAATGCTCCAATTCTTACACTATTAGGAGAACATTGTTGCTTTGTGTTTGCAACCGACATTCATGCAATTCAACATGTTGTGATTGAGGTCATGGCCAGCTGTTTACCCTCTTTTATCCCATTGTTATTTTCCACATATCCAGCTCCTATCAATTTGTTTCCAGCCCCAACAGGAGACTTTTGTTTGGCACACAAAGACTTTGTAAACCTTGTATGTTTCCCAGAACCAAAGAGCAGACAGTTAAAAACTAGCTCATAATAATAGTCAAACCTTTTGCCATTAAAGAAACGGATATTTTCCTCAGGAGTTGGCAGATCTCAATCATTTATTCACCAGGAACGTAACGCTAAATAAATGCTATTGTTGCTCTGTTTCAGCTGGATGTGGATTTAAAAGACTCTAGATGCTAATGTGTTAATATGATCAAATTGCAACCCTTTTCTATCCAAAACAATTGCAATTTCTCTGTTCATACATGTAGGGGCATATAGTCTGCAAACTTATCAAAAAAGGTTGTCTTTTAGGTGTCTAGTTTTTGGTTGTTGGCAAAAGACTATACAATTAGCGTTCTGTCCAAAGTTGCTAAAAGGCAGTCCCTCGCTTACGTTTAACCAACACATCTAACATTGGGTAGGCATATGAAGCATGGTGAGGCGCACAAAAAAAGCCTCTTGGCGTAATATCATAAACCCAACAGGAAATCGGCCATATTGGATTTAACGTGTAATTATTAGAACATGTCTGCACTTAACACGTGCCGTATGTGAACTCCTTCTTCAGAATAATTGATTATTATTGTAGGTTGCTTTGGATAGTGCCAGCCAAATGAAATGTAATCTGTTCTGTCAGCAGCTTGATCCTGAACTTCTTTATTCCTCTGGTCTCCTTTTCTTTTAAAAACTATTCGAGCTGTAATGTTACACGGCTTGGAAAAACCCCGCTTTTTTTTTATACCCACCCGACAATCTGTGAGAAGGAGCATGCCAAGGTTAATAGGGCTGAGGCGGCCTGAGGCTATGTGGCTTCACAGGGTACGAAACCAACACACCTGCGCTAAAATGGCCCAGGGCTAACAGAGGACAATGTGCATTTAACTCTGCGTTGTTTCTGTGCTAATCAGGGTGATGCAGTGGAGAACAGTAAATGATAGAAACGTTTTACTTGCACGGTAAAAATGTCTCTGTATAAAGGCAAAGACTTGGGAGCTGTTTTTAGAAGAAATAAATAGGGTAATTTGCCACATTCAAGATGCAAGATTCAAGGCTTTTGTCATTTGTACATAGCTACAGTATAGATATGACAATGTAGGTCACAGGCTCCTCCAACAGTGCAACACAATAAAATAGTGCAAGTAAATACAAATAAAAGAATATATTAGAAATAGTACAAGAATACATATAATAGAGTGTCCAAACAGAGTTCAACCATTAGCATACGAAAGGACTGTCAGTATTGATATCTATGTTGCCATGGTGATAATGGAAGGCTATTAGAAAGAATTGGATTCAATACAAATCTGAATTCCCCTTTGTTATTTCAACCCCTGAACGAAATAAGGTTATCATTGACTTTTCCAACAAAACACACACACCCTCAGTACGACTGGGTGGTGGAAAAGCAAAACAATATCCTTTCTGCAAATAAGGAATTGAGTAAAAGATAAGTCTGCCTTATGCTTGATGCTATAGTCTGTTCTGAATACATTCACATCACGCTTGGATGGATTACTTACTGCCTACATTTTCTTTGTGGTTTTCAAGTCATTGGTTTACTCTGACATGTCTGTTGTTCACATAACTCAAGGGGAAGCTATGTTGGGTTGGAGAGAAAAAAAAATACTGAAAGAATCTGTGATACCGCTTTTGTTTTCAGTCGGCCAATAGAAGCCAAACTCCCTCTGGAGGGAACACAGGGATTTTAGCCTTTACAGACCATTTACATGCACTAAAACCTATACTGTATATCACACTACAGGAAAGGGAAAACCCAAAAAGCATAATAAGTCTTCTTCAATATCCTCTGCTTTTGTCTTTCTTGTAAGTACCCGTCACCCACACTGAGTGGATCGTTGATGAACTCTCTGCACACGTCTGAACAGATAAATCCACCAATAAGGATTACATTGAAAAGCCTGATTTTCGCTCAAGATTTCACAGTTTTATACAATGTTGGTACTAAGCCCAAAGGATTGTCCCACTCCATGCGGCAATAACGTTTTCTTTTGAAGCAAATGTGTAGACTAAAGTAGAATCAGCGGTTGAGACCTTTCCACACGCTGTTTTTGTTCAGTATTCCCATCCAGTTTGATCCCCTCTCCTTCAGGATCTGTAGAGCCAGACGGGCCATGTTCGTGATTATGTTCATGTGTAACAAGCCCTGTGTTTGTTTTTCCATTCCTTGATCTGCTCCTGGGGGATAAGGAGATATAGGCCATGAAAGCAGTGTGAAGTGCTTCCTTTAGCCTATCGAGCAAAGCCTGTGTATTCACAGCTCAACACAACGGCCCAATTGGAAACAAAGCTTCTCCTGTAATGCCAGAGATGACAAAAGTACACACACCCTTTACTCAGATACTCATGTTTAAAAATACTCTGGTAAACGTAGAAGTACTGACTAAACTTCTTTACTTCTTGAGTAAAGAAGTATGGGCTTTGAAATGTACTTAAAGGTGAGGTGTCATGGCCATTTCCACTGATCATAATTCCATTGTTGAAGTATACTAAAATAGAAAAATACTGTGCAATTTTCCAAACTCACATTGGTTTCGCATACAGCATCTCTGTAAAGTGTGTGTATTCACTTTCTCCACTAAACGGCTCGCTGCAGCTCCCCCCCCCCCTCCCTGTGAGCCCAGTGTGCTCCGATTGGTCAGCTCGGCCCCTCTGTTCTGATTAGTCAACCACCAGAGAGGCTCCGCTCCGAAAGCTGGCTTCAGTTAGCTGCTAGCTAGCTGAAAACACCAACGGTAGCACACACCATCATATGCCAATATATACACCTTACACACCCTATAACATGTACAGATTCGAGTATAGACATTTGAGGCGTAGAACGGAAGAAGAGTACGTTATTTTTACCTGTAATAAACTACTTTGTTTGATGAAAAATCAAATCATGGTTTGCTATATATGAATGATATGTTATAGGAGCAAATACTTCAGGGAAGAAAGGCTACTAAGTATTTTCTATCAAACTTTATTTTAGAAATGTACAAAATGAACATAAATATACATATATACACGGTATATCATCCATTCCTCCCCGCCGTCTTGCATGCTACACCCGGGGCTGAGGCATCAGAGTGGTCATCCCGTCTCAATCATGTATTGTCCGCCAGATACGCCAGGACTTTCCTGATCTGGCTGGATGAAATCAAATGCAAATCAGAAAATATTATATAATAGAAACGTAGTTGTTTTAGATTCGTTAGTAATAGTTGTGGTAGGAGTGTGTATCTCAACACCGTTAGATATTGCCAGCTAATATGCTAACCTAGCTTCCTTGTTTACCTTGGTAGAATATGAACGTTAGCTCGGAGAAAAGGCAACTAATGTAGTGTAATAAAACCACTATGAACAAAAGCTAGTGGTTCATATTAGGCTAGCAATAACGTGTTTACAATTGCAATCTTATACAGTAGTCTACTACGTTCGGTCATTCGTTGTAGCTGCCTCGTTAGCATGCACAGAGCTCCGTCGCAGCTTGGAGGAAAACCACATATAATGTACTGGCCGTAAGGGAAATCACCCGGAGTATACTGTATGAGTATTCCGTGTGTGAATGCAGACATTATCCTGCCATGACAAACATGTAAAGCCATCTGCTGACATTGTAGTTTATATGTGTAAACGTTAGCAACTGAGTTAGCTCAGTTAGCACCGTGTCAATGGCTCAGCACCCCAAAAAACGTTTACCCATTTTCACAATTGTGGTAGATATAGCTTGCTTGTTTTAAACATCATAAATACACAAACAACAATGAATACTTACAGATTGGGTACCAGAATCTCCCGCTGGTCCAAACAAAGTAGGAACAGCATCGTCCTTCAGTGTCCTACGCTGTATATATCCGGTATGAATCGCTTCATGTTTTGTGAAGCTATTCTCCGTGAAATGCCGCACACACAGTAAAATACCGGCTCCAACATCTGAAGGAACAGTGTTAAAAAGGAATGTCAACCACTGACTTCGTCCTGCCCTCGGTAAGGCATGCATTGAACATTTCCCCTCACAAGACAGGAAACAGACCCTCGTTGGCATGACTGGATACAGTTTTGAACTGAACCTGAGATTCCAACAGTAATAATGCTAGGCTGGCAGAGGGTACGGCCATAGCTCTGGGCGTGGCTACTGGGTGCTTCTACGACACAGCACCTAGGAAGTAAAAAATGGACAATGACGTATCTCCAACAAGCCGTTTTGGGGAGGTATTTTCTGTTTTAGAGTTGTACTCACTACAGGGTGTACTTTGAGGGTTTTGACTCTGCACACCGTTTACATGCAGAAAAACCTTCATAACACACAAGGGGACGGGTAATAACTGGAATAGCATGACACCTCACCTTTAAGTAAAAAGTGGACTTGACTAGTGGAGCCTCGCAGATGGGGCTGCTGCTGCCTCCAGCCTCAAATCAATAGGCACGCAATGACTCTAAATAATAATGATTGCGCCACCAAACACAGATTAAATGCATTTGGGACTTTTTTTTGCTTTTCCTTGTTGTACCGAAACCGTACCGAACCGTGACCCCCAAACCGAGGTATGAACCGAACCGTGACTTCTGTGAACCGTTACACCCCTAGTGAGTCTCCTTTTTTTTATTTGGCCAGCCTCATTACGTGGTGTAAGCAGAGTAGTGGGCCCCATCAATAATGAAATCTTTGTATACTACTGGAGCTCATAAACACTCTCCCTTCACTGATGAGATGGAGAGAATGATTTCCTCACACTAGATCACCAAGAGGTTCATTGGATTCTGTCAATATTGCCGTGATATCGTCAGGCAATGTTTAATCCTCTTGGATCACAACTTCCTGATACCTCATTGTTTCATTTCCTTCTGTGATGCTTTGATCTTGTTATACTCAGTGCATGACAACTTCCAGGATTTAATAATCAGTTTTATGCAAGAGCAAAAGCCTTGTTGTCCCTTCATGTGTCCTAGGTTAGTTCCATTGAAAATAAAAGCTTAAATATCCAACGTCAGACATGAAATGCTCCTGTTTTTGTTAAGTAATACCGTGATTACGGAGTCGAGGACACGAAGCAGCCTATCAGCGAAAAAGATTTGGATTTCCACGTTACATAAAAACGCTTAAACCTGCTTTTTACAGAGTGTGTTAGGTAACTGACGGAAGTACACACTGCTCATCCATCAGGAGGAAGTACAGATGTGGGCGTGTTTTGTCCCTGGGATTTGTGTCAACATAAAAAAGAGTTCTCACGCTACACTGTGTGTTGCAGCAAGGCTCAGACTTTCTGTTTATCCCTTCTGTGTCTGGAGGAAGCTTTTAATTTGCACTGAGCGCTGATGGATGGTTCTGGAGTGTTTGCAGTGGCAGTTTTCAGATGATCCGACCGTATTGTACTGTGCTGATTAAGTGAGCGGACAGTATTGACTCCACAGTAACACCATCGCCCTGAAAACTGACCCCAATTCCTTAGAAAACCAAATGTGTGCACACGGATAAATGACAATAATAACTCATTTAGACAACCTGCGTTCACTTCCTGCATTTCATTAACATGTATCGAGCCTTGGGATGTAACAGATTGCATATAAAGGGACTTTTTATTTTATCTATCTATC